>JAENPR010002624.1:0-48425 GCA_018135685.1 Themeda triandra
GCTTGGTAGCGACGCTAAGAAACGCCAACAATGAGCAAGGATCAAGCAAATATCATCTTCAAGGGGTTTAGGCATGGAAGCTTGTACTTGGTTGATTTCAATGCTAGTGAAGCTCAACTTTCATCATGTTTGATTGGCAAGTCAAGCAAGGGGTGGCTATGGCATAGGCGCCTAGGACATGTTGGCATGAAGCAATTGAACAAGTTGGTGAAGCATGATCTAGTGAGAGGCTTGAATGGTGTCACATTTGAGAAGGATAGACCTTGTAGTGCATGTCAAGCCGGCAAGCAACATGGGAACTCACATCCCAAGAAGAATGAGATGTCAACTTCAAGAGCATTTGAGTTGTTGCATATGGAGTTGTTTGGCCCAACTCACTACACATCAATTGGGGGCAACAAGTATGGATTTGTGATTGTGGATGACTACACAAGATACACATGGGTGTTCTTTCTCTATGACAAGAGTGAAGTCTATGATCTATTCAAGTCTTTTGTCAAGAGGGTGCAAAATGAGTTTGACACTACCATCAAGAAGATTAGGAGTGACAGTGGGAGTGAATTCAAGAACACAAGAGTTGAAGAGTTGTGTGATGAGTTTGGAATTGTGCATCAATTCTCACCAACCTACACTCCCCAATCCAATGGTGTAGTTGAGAGGAAGAATAGGACCTTGATTGAGATGGCAAGAACTATGCTACTTGAGTACAATGTGAGTGAGAAGTTTTGGAGTGATGCAATCAACACAGCTTGCTACTATAGCAACTGCCTCTATTGCCATGGCAAGTTAGAGAAGACTCCATATGAAATCTTGAATGGAAGAAAGCCCAACATTGCTTACTTCCGGGTCTTTGGTTGCAAGTGCTACATACTCAAGAAGGGGCAAAGACTTGGAAAGTTTGACAAGAGATGTGATGAGGGATTTTTTCTTGGCTACTCTACTTCTAGCAAGGCTTATAGAGTGTGGAACTTGGCAAGTGGGCTAGTTGAAGAGGTTCATGATGTTGAATTTAATGAAACCCAAGGCTCTCAAGTTGGAGATCAAAATCAAGATGATGTGGGTGGAGATCAATTGAGTAATGCAATGAGACACATGGACATTGGTGACATTAGGCCGAGGCAAGTGGATGATGGTGATGAAGTGCAAGTGCCAACTCAAGTTGTGATTGATGATTCCAATGAGGCAAGCACAAGTGGTACTCAACATCAAGATCAAGATCAAGGTCAAGCAAGCAATGAAAATGAGCTAGTTCTTCAACCTTCAAACATTGCAAGAGATCATCCTCTAGATCGTATCATTGGTGACTTTCAAAAAGGTGTACAAACAAGATCAAGATTGGCTAGCATATGTGAGCACTACTCCTTTGTATCATTCATCGCGCCAACCAAGATTGATGAAGCATTGAAGGATCCGGATTGGATAAATGCCATGTATGAGGAATTGAACAACTTCACTAGAAATGATGTGTGGGAGCTTGTTGAGAGGCCAAAGAAGCACAATGTGATTGGAACCAAGTGGGTCTTCAAGAACAAGCAAGATCAAGATGGCTTGGTAGTGAGGAACAAAGCAAGACTAGTGGCTCAAGGGTACACACAAGTTGAGGGTCTTGACTTTGGAGATACATATGCACCGGTGGCAAGATTGGAGGCAATTAGAATCTTATTAGCCTATACTTGTGCTCACAACATCAAACTCTATCAAATGGATGTGAAGAGTGCATTTCTCAATGGGTTCATCAATGAGAAAGTGTATGTTGCACAACCTCCCGGTTTTGAGAATGATAAGAAGCTCAACCATGTCTACAAGCTCAAGAAGGCATTATATGGCTTGAAGCAAGCTCCAAGGGCATGGTATGAAAGATTGAGAGATTTTCTCATCTCCAAAGGCTTCAAGATGGGCAAAGTTGACACCACTCTCTTCACCAAGAAGATAGAAGATGACTTGTTTGTGTTGCAAATATATGTGGATGATATCATCTTTGGATCAACAAATCAATTCTTTTGTGAAGAGTTTGCAAAGATGATGGCTAGTGAGTTTGAAATGTCAATGCTTGGAGAGTTGAGCTACTTCCTTGGTCTTCAAATCAAGCAAATGAAGAATAGCACCTTTGTGAGTCAAGGCAAGTACATCAAGGACATGATCAAGAAGTTTGGGTTGCAAGATGCTAAGGCCATTAGCACACCAATGGGAACCAATGGTGGCTTGGAAATTGATGATAGTGGCAAGATGATTGAGCAAAAGCTATGTAGGTCAATGATTGGAAGCTTGCTATATGTGACCGCTTCAAGGCCGGATGTCATGTTTAGTGTGTGCATGTGTGCAAGATTTCAAGCTTCTCCAAGGGAGAGTCACTTGACGGCAACCAAGAGGGTGTTGAGATACTTGAAGGGCACTCAAGATGTTGGTCTATGGTATCCCAAGGGGTCATGCTTTGAGTTGATTGGATACTCCGACTCCGACTATGCCGGTTGCAAGAATGATAGGAAGAGCACAAGTGGAACATGCCAAGTACTAGGAAGATCTCTAGTATCATGGTCTTCAAAGAAGCAAAATAGTGTGGCACTTTCCACCGCCAAAGCCGAATATATTAGTGCGGGGAATTGTTGTGCACAATTGCTATAGATGAAAGCCACCTTGAAGGACTATGGGATCAAGTTCAAGCACATGCCTTTGTTTTGTGATAATGAAAGTGCAATCAAGATGACAAACAATCCGGTTCAACATTCTAGAACCAAGCACATTGATGTGAGGCACCACTTCATTAGAGATCATCAACAAAAGGGAGATGTGAGCATTGAAAGCATTGGCACCGAAGATCAACTAGCCGACATATTCACCAAGCCTCTTGATGAGAAAAGATTTTGCAAGTTGAGGAATGAGTTGAACATACTTAGCTTCTCCAACACTTATTGATGCACCCCATATATGACATGCCTCTCCTCCAACATAGCAAGGTAAAGTTGGTTGTTGCATCTCATGCATCCTTTGCTAGTTGTGTAGACATGTATACATGTGCATCTTGCTAGGCTCATTCATTGCAAATCAAATGAATTTGAAGGATATATGGCACCACTATTGTTTCTATGCTTGTTTTGATCTAGTGGTGGCATATGACTTGTTTGTGAGCTTGTGAACCTAGTGTTGAATCTTTAGCACTTGCTCATGATGTGTATCTCAACATGGTCAAGATAACCCTTATTCTTATGAGGTGTGAAGAAGCTTGCCCTTGGTTCAAACCGAGATACATTTTCTAGGCATGTGGTTTAGATTTGGCCATAGTTGATTGACTTATTTCTCTCATCTTATGCACCCTTGTTGGTGATTATTGACAAAGGGGGAGAAATAAGTCACAAAGAGCAATGGAAGGGGATCAATTTCAATTTTTATGATATGACCCAACCATGAGCACACAAATAGGGGGAGCAAGCTCATAGACTATTTGTTGCATATTGTCACTACAAGGATTCGGCTCTAATGCCACACCACACGGTTGCAACACCACTAATTTGGTTGCCTTAGGGGGGTCGTATTGCAACCTTTACGTAAAATGGATGCAATATGTGCCTATAATGCAACAGACTAAATGTGTTGCAATATTTGTGGTTAGTCGTTGCGATAGACGTGTGCTACTGCAACCAATTTAGAATTATGTTGCAATTAGTTGGCATTATTGCTATGGTACTTTGGAGTTGCATTAATATTGATTTTCGTTGCAATTACTTCGTGTTATTGCAACTATATTGAATTTGGTTACTTTTACTCATAACTATTGCTACGGTTGTTCTGGGTTGCAATAATCTTTAGTCACGTTGCAATTGCTAGATGGTTATTGCAACAAAAATTCCGAATGGATGCGATAGAAAGTTCTTATTGCCACAGTTTCTTGGTGTTGTAATAACTTTGTATGGCGTTGCCATTGTTAGTTAAATATTGCAACTAGAATCCTCAATGGATGCAATATCATGTTACTATATTGCAACGATTTGTTTGCATTGCTATAGACTAATGTATTTTGTAGGCCTTTTCAAAGCGCCGGAGGTCAAGTAGATAGCAGCGTCTTCTCCACCAGCTCCGCTAGCACCATGTGGTGCGAGTCCAGCAGCGCCGCCAGCACGGAGTTGGAGTCGACCCCGAGACTGCCGACGCCACACGCGCGCTCCGCCACTACGCCATCCACTCGACGCTGGGGTCGATGCTGCCGCCCAAGAAAACATGGCGTGGCGCGGGCAACGGCGTGGGAGGTGTGGAGTAGGTGGCCGGCTCGCCAACCACCATGCGCTGCGAGAAGGGACGGCACTAGCCATGGCTGTTTAGAAGCATAGGCATCCGCTAGTGTGCGGCAAAGCCCGTGTGCGAGGCAGAGCAGCCAACGGAGCGCGCACGTCAGCGGTGAGGCGGAGCTAGGTCGCCCACGCCCGCAGTGTCGAGGCCGAGCTTGCTCGAGGCGGTGAGGTGCCTGCCCAGCGGCGGCGAGGCAGAGCTCACCCAGCAGCCCCGGATGTGGCGCTCGCCTGTGCCCAGCAGCCTCGCACGCTCTGGACTCCTCTTTTTTTTTGTGTGTGTGTTTTTTGAGTAAAATGCAATGTAGTATGTAGCCCTCCCTTCTGCTAATTGACGCCACGAGGCCCATCAGGCCTATCCAGCTTCCCTCCGTATAAGTGTATCACCACGTCATGTACGTATGGGTATGTATTTCAAATAGTTTTTTTTAAGTATGTTGCCTCCGTCACTGTATACAGGCCGTTTTCTCAGATCTAAATAAGGCCCAGCAACGAATTAGAAGAGATAGAAAACCTAGGAGACTTCTGCTGAAAAAAAAAAAGAGAAAACCTACGAGACGTACAGACTAAGGTTTGCGAGTTCCGGCCGCTGCTGCCTTTTCTCTCTGTCGATCGGACGTTCGGTGACCTTGCTACTTCGATTGTTTTTAGCCGAGTTTCCATTGCGTGGTGATCCGATCGTGGCTCCACTGCGTGTCGTCGGCCGTTGCGACGCCGCCGGCCGAGGTGACTCCGACGTAATATACGCAAAGCAAGCCACAAGTTAACGCCAGGTGCCCCAGGTACCCTTCGTTTGCCCAATTGCTCCTATAATTCCCTTTGTTGATCTACAAAAATAATCAGTGTTTAATTTACCTCCTCCAATGTTTATTCTTTAGAGGACAAGATTTGGCTATCCCACGTTAAAAGTCCATACGTGCAGATAGGGCATTGCCATCTAAGAATTCAGAATTCAGAATATTTAGTGGATAATCATTATATCAAGTTCTCAACAAGGCAATTACTAATTTTTTATACCTCCGTATGTATATTTAGTGGATTAGTGAATATATATATGCATGCATCTTAGCTGAGGCCTCTGTTTATACGTACTTTTATTTTTTAACATATTTCATAGAATTCTATTTTTTTTTTGTTTGATGTGGTCATCATCATGCAGAATATATAATGTCACGTGAAGATAGGAGTTGGATGCGCTTGTCTCGTACTTCAACTGAGTGGCAGCAGAAATTTCGACAATTTCTGGAAATCACATTTGGTGGCTCATCGAGAGGTGGAACTGCTGCTTATCCATGTCCTAAATGTGTGTGCATGTCATACAGACCACAGTCTGAGGTTCAGCGTCATGTTCTTGCTAGAGGGTTTGATGAAAGCTTTATCATGGAAGGGGAAGTTTCAGATGTGGAATTGCACAACCAAGATGCATGTCCAGCTGATGTAGAAGTACACAATGATGCACCACCACCGGTTGATGTAGAAGTAGCCAATGAAGCCACAGCACAAGAATTTGGAGATGACAATAATGAAGAAGGCGCACCGAGTAAGGAACGTGGTTCCACTGGGATGGTGAGATCCCTAATCAGAGGTGCTATACGTGGAGAGATCACTGATGACAATGAACAACCAAATGAAGAAGCCAAGATCTTCTTGAAATTATTGCAGGAGGCAGAAAAGCAATTATATCCAGGTTGCACGGAAGCTACTAAGGTCTGAAATTATTGCAGGAGGCAGAAAAGCAATTATATCCAGGTTGCACGGAAGCTACTAAGGTCTCTTTTATTGTGGAGAGATCACTGATGACAATGAACAACCAAATGATGATATGGAGCATTGCAAGCTAAATTCAATATTCATGTTTGTTTGGTGTTTTGCTAGTATAGAACTTGATTGATGAAATGAAGTACTAGCATGCATAGGTGGTTTCTAGACATAGAGTTTCTCTTGCTCAAGTACCTTGCTTATAATGTGATCTCATGAGGTATTTTGAGTTTTGATGGATGTCTAGATTCCCATGGTGCTAAGGAAGGTTTATTATCGCACTCCGATTGGTATCACGCTTCAAAGGTCAATTCTATAAACCTTAGTACCATTTTGGTTGTGGACACAAGTTTCATCTATGCATGTGTGCTTGAAAATCGACCAAACATTTGATACACACATGTAGAGGGAGCTACCACTACCAAAACCGGAATTGAAATGCTTGTCCAATCCAAGATTCATGATCACAATGTCTTGGGCAAGCAATTCAGTTTCATATTGAATTCAATTTCCATATCTTTGTGAACTTTGTGAAGGGTTGTCATCAATTACCAAAAAGGGGGAGATTGAAAGCTCCGGTTTGGTTTTGGTAATTAATGACACTCAAACGTTGCTAATGCTTTGCTCTAAGTGTGGTTAGACACATAGCAACGTGACGGTGGATGATGGAGCATGGTGATCACGGTGATGAACATGGTGGACATGTGAGGTGATCGAGCTCCGATGGAGGCCCATGGAGATCAAGGCGAAGGTATACTTGATAGGGCTTTTCGGTTTAGTGGTCGAGACACTTAGCGAGTGTGACCACATTTAGGATCGATAACCGACTATCAAGAGGGGTTTCCTCGGTTCATTCGCGGTCCTAAGTGCCTCTAGTTGTGACTTTGCATGATGCATGAGAGGCTAACTAGAGTGCTAACACTTGTCGACGTGATCATGGGTTGATACGCTAACTCCGGTGCTTGAGAAGTGATCTACACTGTGGGAGTTGGCACCTAAGACAAGTGGTTTGGACCTTGGATCGACGACGGCGAGACATCGAAGATCAAACATCAAGTGGAGGAGCTCTCTGAGCGGCGGACGCGGGCGCCGGACGCCGGGCCAGGCGGGCCGGACGCGTCCGGCGCGTGTTGTGCTGGCTCGGGCGGCTGGCTCAGCGCTGACCGAGCGCCGGACGCCGAGGAGGCGCGTCCGGCGGGCGCCGGACTCGCACCAGAAAGTTCTGGGGCAAGTGCATGCGCGCGCGCCAGGGCCGCCGGACGCGTCCGACGGAAGGCCCCGGACTCGGGCGGCTGACGCGCCACGTCAGCACGGTTTGAAGCCAACGGTCGACTCCGGTGGCGCGCTGAAGAGCGCCGGACGCGTCCGGCGGGCAGCGGCGGACGCGTCCGGCGCATGTTGAAGCACCAGCCCGAGGGGCAACGGCTATTTTTTGAGGGGGCTCTATAAATAGACCTTTGGCCGGCCTTGGGGAGGTCTCTTCGCCATTTCTTCATACCTGAGCATACTTTGAGCAAGAGAGGCACTCCCCCACTCATCTCTTTGATTCCTTTGCTAATCTTGAGAGAGATTTGAGTGAGAACAAGTGATTTGCATTGAGAGTTGCATCTAGAGGCATTTGTTCATTGAGTAAGCTGCGGATTCTTGTTACTCTTCGGTGATTCCCGTCACCGTAGATGGTTTGGAGCAGCGGGTGGTGGTTGAGCTCGACTTGGTGATTGTTCGAGGCCACACCGGGTTCTTGTGAGGGGTTCTTGATCCTTCCCCGCGGGAGTTTGCGAAAGGATACTCTAGTGGATTGCTCGTGGCTTGTGGATCCTTGTCTTGTGTGGAGATTGCGGCTCCCCATTGGGGTCTTTGGCACCGAGCCAATTGAGCGGGCAACTCACCAAGCAAGTGCATCGCCACAACGAGGACTAGCTTGCCGGGAAAAGTGAACCTCGGTAAAAAATCATTGTGTTGATTTGTAATTGCCGAGGCTTCGACCTTCTTGTGCTTGTGCTTGAGCTCTCTAGGTGATTGGCTACTACACCGGTGATTGGCCATCTTCTACTCTTCGCGGCGGTATAAACTCCCATCACCTCCTTACTTTCCGCAAAGTAGAATTGCTTGTTGTGGTCGGTCGGGAACCACTCATTGTGTAGAGTAAATCCCGTGGGTAGAATTACTTGGTTGGTATTGGTGAACCAACTTTGTGTAGCTTGATCACCTTTGTTGTGTGTGCAATTGATTTGAGTAGTCTTGCTTGGTTAGGGAGGCTTGCATAGAGTAGTCGAAGCATTAGCTTTGCATATTTGCCGCCTTGCTATCTAATTGGGTTGTCTAGTACTCTTGCTAGATTTTTTATTAGGCTATTCACCCCCCCCCCCCTAGCCATTGTGACCTTTCACCACTGTGACAGCGCCCTCAGCTCTATCCGTCCACTGCTCTTCCAATGCGCAACACCCCAAAAACTCCAAGCCTGCTAAGAGCATCTGCAACAGTCTTCGAATACATCTTCCCCAATAACATGATAATGGGGGTAAGCCAATGCCACTATTTGATTCATTGGGGAGAGTTGGTGCAGTAGTTACCCAATAATTGATCCCCAATAGAGGTGGGCCCTATATGTCAGCGAAAAGAATTAATTTCTCCCTCTTTCCTTTTCGTTTTTTTCTTTCTCCACGCGGTCTTCTCTCCCGCAGCTTTCTCGCGAGTCGCGAACGCCACCGCCGCTTCCTCCCGCCATCTTCATTCCCGCCAAATTTCCAGGTATGCGGGGTGGGATGCGGGGAGGGGTTGTTCTCTCTTTTTTGCGGGGTGAAGGGTTGGTTTTGAGGAGGATGAGAAAAAAAAATTTCTCATTGGGGGCGAGACTGTTGGAGCTTGCCAATCCCTCAAATTATAGTTTTTTCTCATTGAGGGTGAAGGTGGGGAGACTGTTGGAGATGCTCTAACAACATAGTGCGGACGACCTCTCCCTACTCAAGAAGGTTGGCATGTTCTAGCATCCACCTCATTCCCTCCGCGTCCAGTTCTTTTGCCTCCGTTGTCATCGGCAAACGATGGAGCAACCGGGGGAGGTGTAGGAAGACGAACAAGCGCGGCGTTCTGTAGTATACTCTGGCGTAGGGGCATAAATTTCTCACGGGCTACATCCATAGCCAGTATGTATTTACTTGCTGCCTATCAATAATTACTGCTTCCACGCTAATTTACTCAAGTTGAGAAATAGAGGTATCTATATTTGTAATCAATGGGTCAAAATACAGCAATTTCAAATTTGATATTAATAATGCATATGCCAAATTTGGAGCATTTATCAGGAGATCGATATTATTTGCTATGAATTTTAAAAGGACTGGGTGCGGATGTTGTGTTGATCCTATGATAAATTTGACTCAGTGGTATAAATTTCAAAAAATACTGAAACTTTTCCCGGAACTTATTGTCATTATCAATGATGAAAAATTCCAATACTCTGTTTCAAATGTTACTTGTTTTTCCTCAGCTAATTGTCGTTAACAATGCAATTTTTTCATGCGAGAAAACCACAAGAAGTTGAAATATGGATATCTTTTATGCATCATATCTTTTTCTTCTTACATTGATGAGAATCAATTCATAACTAAGAGTTGATAAGAGAAACTAAAATAACAATAAAGCAATTACAAGGAAAAAATGCAGGTTGCCGTTCGCTTTGCACTTCACAACATATATCATCTTTTGCCTAAAAAAAAACATATATCATCTTTTTTTGGTTGAGTTAGTTGTGTTTATCTTCCTGTATCTATATTTCTCAACAAGCTCTAAGTTTGTGCTAATAGTGGTTTTAAATGTCTGTAGAAATCATATGCACAGTACCAAATTAAATTGCCTTAATATAGCAGCTGCTTCTGGTATCTGTCGCTTAGTCAGATGAGATTAGGCTTCGAAATGTATACTCATTGATTCAGCTACTGTACTAATAAGAAGGACAAGTAGCTTCTCTGTCGTATATCTCAATACATCTTCGGCCTTTTTATTAATTAGAAGCAATACAAATATCAAGAAGTACCTTTTGCAGTTCATACTTTTCTTAGTTATGTACAACAATATGTTCATGCTAGAGCACAACAGATTTGATTTTTCCTGAGTAGTGAATTACCATTTATACTAGCTGAATTCCCCGCGCGTTGCGGCGGGAATTTGAGACACCAATTCTATAGAAGCATCGAGTGAGTGGAGTTGTCATTTATGTAGTTTATTGGCTATGCAATAAGGTGACCAAATATTAGACCGATGGAGTAAGGTGTTTGCAGTGCGGCAATTACACGTGGAGAGGACACCCTAAGATTTATTAAGAATGCATAGTAATCTTTGACTAATGAAATTGTTACTTGGCTCGAAACTGGTGGTTGTCCTCTGCATTGTTGTGTGCATGTTTGATATTTTTGGATGTTGGTTCATCGGTAGTTGTCACAGTCGTGGAGCTACATATAAATTAATTAATGAATCTAATAAAAATATGATAATATATGAATTTTGGAAATCCATTGAAAAAATCCAGAGCACCTTGTGAAGAATTTGCCTTATAAGGATTTATGATTGAATTGAGGGCTTTGGGAAGTGTCGGTCATAAGATTGGTTGTGAAACCTTTCCGATGAACAGCTCTTTCGTCGGGAATTAATTGCACGGATGTTCATCTGTTTACTATGACCCTATAGTTCAGCATTGCAAAATTAGAACATTGCACTGCAAATTGATTTGGCACCCTCTACCATTTAGAAGTCTAGTTTTCTTAGGGAAGAATGCTAATCTCCTGTTAATCCTGCTTAGGGAATATTGTCTGATGAAGTAGACGTGGCATGAAAACAATTGGAGTATAACCTATAAGAGTGGAACTGTGGAAGACTGGAAGGGGTGTGTAGCTGCGATGGCCAGCAAGAGCGATATCTGTGGGCTAGTGCCTTGTGGCCAGCAAGAGCGATGATGATCACATGAATCTCGGCTGCCACGAACATTTTATACGTCGGGAAGCCGAAGGGATGGGACTGAATTGTTGGTTTGAGAAAACAGGGCAATTGGAACCAAGAACTGCTGCCATGGCTGCACAATTAATGTTGATTAGAAACTGAAAAGAGTGGATGAGTTGGTAGTGGGTATGAACTATATATATAGGATTAGTGTTTAAAGTCATGGAGAGAGGTCATTATGAAGTAATGTGTATGTGTCGTTCCATCTACATGCCTTCAAATAAACAACTTTTGCTTATCCTTCTCATTATATATGCTTACCCAACAGTTTTGGGAAGAAAGGCGCGGTTCAGAAGACTGCGAGATCCGGCAGTAGACAAGAAGGTATATTGCTGGGCCACAATTAGTATATTTTTTTAGAGTAAATTAAAAGAGGCTTTGCCCCTGTCTTATGCATTGCAAAAGACAACCATGGTGTTCAGTCATTACAGTTCTGAGGCGGGTTACGCCTGACCATCAAGTCCTGAGCACATTGCTCAAACGGTAAAAGAAAACATGATAGCCACATAGCTTCCCTAAAATACTATACTAACACCAGATTACATTGACTTCAAATCTTCCAGCACGAACCACTTTTTTCCCAGATTCTGGTCGCCTTCTTCGAACTTCACTAACAGCTTCGTCTTCACTTCCCCAGGGACATCAACATCACCTTCGAAAGCATTTGCAAACATGTACCAATCCCATTTGTTTGCCACCTGGCTTAGCCACCAGTTCTGATTGATCTTTAAACAATTAGTATATGTATATATCTTGAGTATTTGACTTTAAAGATCCTGCATCTACATCACCATTATCATCGCTAATCAGCGACAAACATCGGCCTTACAATAACAAATGAACTAATGATCCATGACACTACTAGTAGTATACTTTTTTAAGCTTAGCACCGTCCAGATATCGTGATGCACTGTTTATTACTGCTTCTGACCGAAAAGGGTCCTGAGGACGGTGTCTCCAAGTCCAGGCACCGCCGACAGGAAGTGCCCGGTGCCGGGGAGCTCGTGGTAGTTGATCCAGGGGAGCTTGCCGGCGAGGTACCTCTGCAGGACGACGGGGACGAGGCCGTCCTCGTCGCCCTGCCACAGGTGCACGGGGCACGGCGGCTCCGGCAGCGCCATGGGGTCGAACTCCCACTTGCCGAACATGACGGTCATGTCGCGGTAGTAGGACTCGTGGATCCCCTGCTGCGTCGCCTGCTCCCGCCTCTGCTCGAACGAGCCGTCCGCCATCTGGTTGCGCCGGATCTCGGCGTCGCGCGCGTTGGGCAGCGGCGTCGTGCCGGCCACCACCGTTGACGTGGGCAGCCAGCTCTGCTCCATCCACCAGTGGAGGATCCCCGGCGCGTGGTGCGACACCCGCAGCGCCCACTGGTCACCCACCTCCTGCTTCGCGTACACCTCTGCAGCCAGCTCCGGAGGGAACCCCAGCCACCAGTAGTTCACCACCGGCGCCATCATCGCCGCACCGGCGATCCTGCAGTCGACAGACAGGATGATCTGCTCTGTTAGTACCAGTAGGACACACACTGTCAGGGATGTACTTGAGGGCGCCCCAGGGATGATCTGCTCTGTTAGTACCAGTAGGACACACACTCTGTTTGCTCACCTGTCAGGGGATGTACTTGAGGGCGCTCCAGACGGCATGGGAGCCGAGGGAGATGCCGATGACGTAGAACTTGGGACGCCAGCGCGTCGGCGAGCTCCTCCACGTCCAGCGCCGCGCTCTTGACGGACCGGTTGCCGGTAGCCGGCGCGGTCAAAGCCCACCATGTACACGCCCAGCTCCTCCCCCACTTCCTAGAAATCCAATTTGAGGATACAAATCCATCAGGATTCGTGGACAAAGATGAATTCTTTTTATCTGATGACCGTGGCCGTGGCGCGGCTGCCATTTTTGTCGGAAGAGGGTTTGGACTTTGCAAGTGGTTGGCTGGTTGCAGCGTCTGCCAGTCCTGCAGTCCACGTCGCTCGCCATGATGGCCGCGCCGCGCGGCGCCCTCACGAGTCGACGTGCGGGCTTATTAGGCAGGCGGCCGAGTTGTCTGTGCTGTTCAATTCAATTCATCAGTACCCCGCATCTAACGCGTTGTATCATTGATTGACCCATACATTGAGAGGCCGACCTCTCTTGAATTGAGGCACTGTTCATTTGCTTTTATTAGCTCTTCCAGTCAGCGATTCAACAGTATTTTTCTCTGAATAAATCAGCGTCAGACAAAATCAGCTAGCCAGAAACAACCAAACAACCAAACGAATTGGCTACTAGGCCTCTTTACTGGCCTTTTATGCCAAGCACCGAACGAAACAAGCAAAAGCGATAAAATAATCTAAATTCTTCGGTGATCCCTTTTAATATCTTGAGAGTACAATATTTAAAAAATCTGCGAGTTTCGATGTCAGGATTTTAGGTCTTACTTTGTCCGGTTTTGAAACATCAGGTTTCAAGTCAAATCAAAGAAAAGAAACAAGACACTCTACTTGAGATTGTAAGGCCTTGTTTAGATCCCAAAATTTTCCCCCAAATTCCACTATGCAGAATTCCTATTCCCCATCACATCAAAATGTTTACGTATCGTAGATCTTAAATGTAGATGAAATCAAAAACTAATTGCACAGTTTTATTGTACTTTGCGAGACGAACATTTTGAGACTAATTAATCAGATTTAGACGATTTTTTTGCCTTAAAAAGCAAAAGCGATGAGCGGTTTCGGGGGTGGCACTGTGCAAATCGGCCACCCCGAGTTGGCCAACTAAGCGAGGCCTAAGTGGTGTGCACCGTTTTCTATGTGGTATTACAAGGATTTCACTGCTTGTTATATAATATTTATAAAAAAACAACTATAGTCCTATGTAAGGTGATGGCAAGGATTTAGGACATGTACAACACATCATATTGGGCAGGCAGTCAAAGCCAATTTGCTTGGTAGTTTGGTAACTACTAGCAATGAATCAAACACGCACTGGCCATCTTAACTTTACATGTGGCCTCTAATAACCAAAGGTAGTGAGAAGTGGTGTGAATTTTCTTGGGCCTAAAATCTGACCCGTAGCCAGCAAATGTAAGCGTCAAGCATCAACTGTCATTGTGTTGGTCAGTGAAGAGCGATGAGCGAAAAGACGAAGAACGAAAAGATTAGATACAAGGAGGAGGAGGAGCGCTGACTTCGACCTGAGCTTCTTGACGACGACGCTCCAATCCCTAGTTGAGACACCATCGTGCCAGTTGAAGTCGAACGAAACGGTGGTGATCAGGCACCCAGAATACAAAAACAAACATGATTTTGAGCACTGCACTAACTATGGCCCCTTGGATGATTTCAATGTTTTCTATAAGCTACTAGAAGAAACACATGAACTTAATGTTTGGATAAGCATGAAGTTCGGGTAAATCTACCAAAGAAGGTGAAACTTAAGAAGAAATAAACTTTATACAATGCAGATGTGCAGGTATAAGATAATAGTACTACGACATAAAGAGAATTTATTTGCATTGTTATCTTCCAAGAAGACGCAGCTCACACCAATTTAATTTTGAGATAATCATAACATGGAAATATTGATATAATTTGCATACATAATGATAATAGTTCTTATAAAATCGATTCTTAGAACACATCATGTACTACAAAAACATCATAGCCAAAGAGCTGTCATTCCAACACAGCTTAACTGAATTTGAAGAACAAAATAAGCAAGAAGACAACTTATTTTGAGGCAAAATATTTGATAATGGTTAATTACAAAATTGACTTATGACACTGCTTCCAAAACTAAAACTGACATCTCTCTAACTTCTCACACACATCTTTCTAATTACTTGACCTCTCCAAAATCCATATTAGTTAACCTTCTAAATATGCGCCCATCTTTTTACTTCCACTTGAACAACCACCACAACTTCTTACAACTCACCCCTACCTATCAGTCCATTTGAACAACCCCACCCAAAGGAAGCACGTAACAGCAACCCTTAAGAAGACGACGAATGTCAACGCCTTGGGGTATGCTGTCATTCAAAGGCTAATGACAGCACCCAGAAAAATCTGCATATGCAGAGCCGATTTGGATCCCCTCCCGACATGATGATCACCACGTGGCCCAACGTGAGCTCTGCGGGCCGACAGATGGATGCAATTCCCTTATTGTCTTTGAATAGCACCAGAGCAGTGATGAAGCCATACATGAAGACCGCTTGATTAACAAATATGACGAACATTGCCCGCCCACAAGCGTGATGCTAGACATATGTCGTACATACAATACGGGGCCATCAACACAACTTACTAAAAAAACACCATAGCCTAAAAACCAACATTCCAACATAGCTTACTTCTAATCTTTTCTTAATTCTAATAATCCAAACAATCCCATCAGTCCACCAACACCAGCTTACAACTTCTCTTACTTCTAATCAAGACATCACTTCAACACCCATCAGTCCTTCTCAACACCTCCATAAAAAAAGAACAGCTAGTGTTGGTTTTTCCAACAAAATTAGAGGCGGCAAATGGCAAAAACTGAATAGAGATATGAGAATGATGAAAGACGAAATAAAGAAGAGCAAAGAGATGAGTGATCACTCTCCCCTTCTTGCTCTTTTTATAGGGAACGTGAGAGGGGTTGTTCTCTTTATTACCCACAACAAGACTAGCATTTAAAAAATATCAATTGGTTATATATGGGCCGAAACATCATACAATTGGGTGTGAACACATCGGTGGGGG
This sequence comes from Themeda triandra, assembly GCA_018135685.1. NCBI lineage: Eukaryota > Viridiplantae > Streptophyta > Magnoliopsida > Poales > Poaceae > Themeda > Themeda triandra. The sequence goes on from JAENPR010002624.1 coordinate 15,761, forward strand.
TCACCAAAATAGGGGAGTGCTATCTGTCAACAACCCAACTGGGAATTCCCACCGACCACCTGTAAGGTCCTAGATGGCTAGAGGGGGGGTGAATAGCCTATAAAAATTTCTACAAACTCACTAAGCAAACTTCGTTAGATACACAAACGGCGGAAAGCAAGTTTTGCTTAGCCTACTAGATGTTGCAAGCCTCCTATCCAAACAATTCTAGTAGGTGATCACTAGCACAAACAATAGCTACCGCTAATGATCAAGAGTTCTACCCACGGGATTTAATCTACACAAGGAGTGGTTCCCGGCCGACCACACAAGCAATTCTACCCACGGGATTTAGTCTACACAAGATGTGGTTCCCGGCCGACCACGCAAGCAATTCTACTTTGCAAGAATGTAAACAAAGTAATGCAAAAGAGGGTAGGAGCTTGTTATACCAACGCGTAGAGTCGAGGTTGTCAATCACCAAGAGATGAACAATCAATCAATCGGCAACACACAATCGGAGACCAATCACCGGGAACAAAGATGAACACAATTGTTTTTGTTCACCCGGTGTTCACTTGGGCACCGCCAAGCTAGTCACCGGTTGTGTCGACCAACACCTAGATGGTTCTTCGGTGTGACCCTCAAGTCACTAGCCCCTCAAGGCTCGCCCCGCAAGGCACCGCAAGACACCACTCTCAAGCGAGGTACTCAGCGTCACGCGCAATCCACTAGGATGCTCTTCGTGATCCCCACGAGGTGAGCTCAGGCCTCTCACAATCAACCGGAGGTGGCCAAGAACAATCACCTTCTCTTGCCAACGCCTCCAACAATCTCCAAGCCGGCTAGGAGCGGTACTCTCCAAGAGTAACAAGAAATCCACCGGCTAAACCACCCACAAGTGCCACTAGATGCCCTCAAGCAATGCAATGCACTAGGTGATTCACTCAATCTCTCTTAGGATGAACAACCAAGCAAGGGAGAAGAGTGGGAGAGAGTCTCTTAGCTCAAAGAATGCACAAGGGATGAGAAATGGCCAAGAAACCTCCCCAAGGGCCGGCCACCTTCTATTTATAACCCCTCAAACAAATGTGACCGTTACCCCCTCGGGAGGCTGAGCAGTACGCGCCGGACGCGTCCCCGCAAATCGCCGGACGCGTCGCGCTTCTTCCTCGCGCGAGCCAAGTCGACCGTTGGCTCGCGTTCAATCTCGTCCCGCCACGTGTGCGTCCGCGGCGTCCCGCGCTCGCGTCCGGTTCCGAGCCGCGCCACAGGAACTTTCGTTCGGCGTCCGGCCGCGCGCCCGGCGCGACACCGGCGCGTCCGCCGCCTTACGCCCGCCCGGCCCGGCGCCATGCGAGGCTCGGCGCTCGCCGGACTCAGCACGGTGATTTGCCCGCGTCCGCCGCGTGCGTCCGCCCGAGTCCGCCGCTTCGACCATGTCGGCCATCAGCACATGTCAAGACACAATGCGCCGGATGCGTCCGGCGCCTGCACAAGGCGCGTCCGGCGCCTCCTGCAGAAGCTGCCTTTTGCCGTGTCGTCGATCCAAGTTCTCAGACATGCTATCCAACAAGTATACCAACTTGAACAACAGAGATAGCATGATTTCAACCAAATTTTGCATCCGGCGCAATAGAAAATATGCATCCATTTTTCCCAAAAACGCCGAATCCCGCCTCACAGGCTCGGCGGGAGGAAGAGAGGGACCCAAACCCATCTCTACCCTGCAAACCACAGCGCGTCCAAACGCTACCTTTGTAAATGTGCCAACACCACCAAGTGTACATCTCCATGTGCTTGTGTGTTAGCTTTTCACAATCATTTCCCAAAGGTTAGGTTAGCTCACTAGGCCCTACATGCAATGCACTTCATGAATTCACCTAGTGGCACCCGTGCGTCGAATAGCCGATAAGACTTCCCCTCTTAATAGTGCGGCTATCGATCCTAAACCACTCACACCCTCTATGGTGTCTTGAGTGCAAAACAAAATGGCCCTAACGATTATACCTTTGCCTTGAGCCCATTTTGTTCCTCCAAATGATATGAACACTTCACATCATCATGTGACCGTCTCGATCCATCGATCTTGACTTCACTTGCCCTTCACCGTGCATCGGTCCATCGGCGCCTAGTCTTGCCCGAGCTTCACCATCGCATGGTCCTTCACTCCCAAGCCTTGACTAGCCCTTCACCTTCAACACCGGTCCATGGAGCCAAGCATCGTCTTGATCTTCATCTTCGATCACATGACACGTGTCATGCTTCATATTCAATATGCTCATCATGTGGACAACCTTTCTCTAAATCAACCACTTAGATAAACAAGGTTAGTCCTAGGTTTCATCAATTAGCCAAAACCAAACTAGGGACTTTCAATCTCCCCCTTTTTGGTAATTGATGACAACCTCAACAAAGATGATTTTATAATAAAGATTTTGAACTTGTCATACTTGTCCAATCATTAAGCTCACAAGAGGAATTTGGACAACTATAGCAAGTTCAGTTTTGGTAGTATTGCTCCCCCTACATATGTGCATAGAGTTTGGATTTGAAGCTTTGCACATATGCATGGATAGAAGTGTGGGGAGAGTAATTCTACCAAAATGATGCTAAGGTGTAAGAAATGGACCTTTGAGCGTGATACCAATCGGAGTTGCCTTTTACACCATCCTTAGCACCATGAAGTAACTAGACATCCATCAAAAACTCAAGAACCCCGTGAGATCAACATTATAAGCAAAGTTCTTGAACCACTTGTAAGGCAAGGGGAGTCTAGTTACAACCTATGCATGCTAGTAGATCATTACACCATTCAAGTCCTATCTTTGGCATTGCACCACACAAGCAAGAAGACACCACTTGTACAAAACTTTAAAACTAGGTGCCATGAGCAAGTCATATGAGAATGCACAAATAAATGCAACAACTTTGTTCATGAGCTTGCTCAACCTTCTTGTGTGCATCAAAAAAAAATTTATTTACCCCTTTATCATGTTCAATCATCTTTTTCTCTCCCCCTTTGTCAACAATTGCCCAAAAATGGGATCAAATTGTGGAGAGAAAAGGATTTTGATGGAGTAAACAAAACTTTAGTCAAATTTGGTTCAATCTAGACCACTTGCCAAAGACATTTAATTCGGTTTGAACCAAAGACAAGCTTCTTCACACCTCATGACAAGGGTTATCTTGCCTATGTTGAATTAAACACTTGTAGCAAATATTCTAGATTCAACACTAGGATTGCAAGCCCACAAACATGTCATATGTCACCACTAGATCAAGCAAAGCATAGAAGCAATAGTGGTAAACATATATACATCAAACACATTTGATTTATCATGAATGCTCCAAATGCACCTTGTATGTCTACATGTGCTACCACAAGTATAGTCCTAAGCATGAATGACATGTCAACCAATGGTACCTTGCTTAGTCGAAGGAGAGGCATGTCAAGTAGTGGTGGGGTGCATTCAACACATGTTTGAGAAGTCAAGAATATTCAATTCATTCCTTAGCTTGCAAAACCTTCTTTCATAAAGTGGCTTGGTGAGGATGTCGGCAAGTTGATCATCGGTGCCCACACTTTCAATGGAAATGTCACCCTTTTGTTGATGATCTCTTATGAAGTGATGCCTTATGTCAATGTGCTTTGTTCTTCCATGTTGAACCGGGTTTGTGTCATCTTGATTGCACTTTCATTGTCACAAAACAATGGCACATTCTTGAAGTTGATGCCATAATCCTTCAAAGTTGACTTCATCCAAAGCAATTGTGCACAACAACTCCCCGCACTAACATATTCGGCCCGGTAGAGATTGCCACACTATTTTGTTTCTTTGAGGACCATGACACAAGTGACCTTCCAAGAAGTTGACATGTACCACTTGTGCTCTTTCTATTGATCTTGCAACCACCATAGTCGGAGTCAGAATATCCAATCAATTCAAACTTTGACCCCTTAGGATACCACAATCCAACATCTCTTGTTTGCTTCAAATACCTCAATATTCTTTTTGCGGCCGTGAGATGACTCTCTCTAGGTGAGGCTTGATATCTAGCACACATGCAAACACTAAACATGACATCCGGCCTTGATGCGGTGACATAGAGTAGGCTTCCAATCAATGACCGATAATCCTTTTGATTCACCATATTGCCATCATGATCACTATCAAGATTCCCATTGGTGCCCATTGGAGTTGAGATTGGCTTTGCATCTTGCATCCCAAACTTTTTCAACATGTCCCTTATGTATTTCCCTTGACTCACAAATGTTCCATTCTTCAATTGCTTGACTTGAAGACCAAGGAAATAGCTAAGTTCACCAATCATGGACATCTCAAATTCTTTTGCCATCATTTCACCAAATTCTTCACAATATGCTTGATTGGTTGATCCAAAGATGATATCATCAACATAGATTTGCACAATGAAGAGATCATTACCAATCTTCTTGGTGAATAGAGTAGTATCAACCTTGCCCATAATGAACCCCTTGGAGTGAAGAAAAGTCTTCAATCTCTCATACCATGCTCTAGGTGCTTGCTTCAAGCCATACAAAGCTTTCTTCAACTTGTACACATGGTTGGGCTTCTTCTCATCTTCAAAGCTTGGGAGGTTGCTCAACATATACTAGCTCATTGATGATCCCATTGAGAAATGCACTCTTTACATCCATTTGATATAACTTGATGTTGTGGGCACATGCATAAGCCAATAGAATCCTTATTGCCTCCAATCTTGCCACGGGAGCATATGTTTCATCATAATCAAGACCTTCAACTTGAGTATAGCCTTGTGCAACTAGTCTTGCTTTGTTTCTAATCACAACACCATCTTGATCTTGCTTGTTCTTGAAAACCCATTTGGTTCCAATGACATTGTGATCCTCCGGCCTCTCAACTAACTCCCACACATCATTTCTTGTGAAGTTGTTGAGCTCTTCTTGCATTGCCATGATCCAATCGGCATCATCCAAGGCTTCCTCAACTTTCTTTGGCTCTTTGATTGACACAAATGATGCATATTCACAAATCATAGCCACTCTTGATCTTGTTTGCACACCACTTCTAATATCACCAATGACACTATCAATTGGGTGATCTCTTGCAACATGTTGTGGTTGTAGCACTTGCACTTGATTGCTTGCGCTTGGTTGATCACTTGACTTGTCTTCATTTGATGAACTAGCACCATGATCTCGCACTTGAGCATTGCTAGCTTGCCTCAATGGAGAATTGAGCACTTCATCTTTGTCATCTTGTACATCAACCACTTGCTTTGCTCTTATGTCACCAATGTCCATGTTCTTCATAGCTTCAACCAATTGAGTTCCACCAACATCTTCTAGATTCTCATCTTCATCTTGTGACCCATTGGTTTCATCAAATTGCACATCATGGACTTCCTCTCTAATGCCACTTGAATTGTTCCAAACTCTATAAGCCTTGCTTGTAGTTGAATAACCGAGTAGGAACCCTTCATCACATCTCTTTTCAAACTTCCCCAATCTAGTGCCCTTCCTCAAGATGTAGCATTTGCAACCAAACACTCTAAAATAGCCAATGTTGGGCTTTCTTCCATGAAGTAACTCATATGGGGTCTTCTCTAGCAAAGTATGACAATAGAGCCTATTGATGTAGTAGCATGCCGTGTTGATTGCTTCATCCCAAAATGATTGACTAACATTGTACTCATGAAGCATTGATCTAGCCATATCAAGCAATGTTCTATTCTTTCTCTCAACTAGGCCATTTTAATGTGGAGTGTATTTGGCCGAGAATTGATGACCAATGCCATAGTGATCACACAATTCTTCCATTCTTGTATTTTTGAACTCACTCCCATTGTCACTTCTCACTTTCTTGATTCTCATGTCAAACTCATTGTGAACTCTAGTGAGAAAGGTCTTGAAGGTGTCATACACTTCACTCTTGTCACTAAGAAAAGAATACCCATGTGAATCTTGTGAAGTCGTCCACTATGACAAACCCATACTTGTTGCCACCAATACTTGTGTATGTAGTTGGTCCAAATAGATCCATGTGCAACAACTCAAATGCCTTGCATGTGCTCATTATACTCTTCTTTGGATGTGAGCTACCAACTTGCTTCCGGCTTGACATGCACTACACAACTTGTCCTTCTCAAATACAACATCTTTCAAGCCTTCAACAAGATTGTGTTGTGTGAGCTTCTTCAATTGTTTCATGCCAACATGCCCAAGTCTTCTATGCCAAAGCCAACCCAAACTTGATTTTGATATCAAACATGTTGTCAAAGAAGCTTCACTAGTATTGAAATCAACAAGATAGAGATTCTCATATCTAAAGCCTTTGAACACCAAGTTGGAACCATCAAGAGAAACTACCTCAACATCATTTGCCCCAAATATGCACTTGTAGCCTCGATCACAAATTTGTGCCACGGAGAGAAGATTGAAATCCAAGCTTTCAACTAGCATCACATTGGAGATACTCATGTCATTTGATATTGCAATCTTGCCCAAACCAACAACCTTGCCTTTCTTGTTATTGCCAAAAGTAATTGACTCAATGCCACTATCATTCTTCTCAATTGAATCAAACATTCTTGATGTAATAGGTCATGTGTTGAGAACACCCACTATCAATAATCCAATGCCTTCCTCCGGCTTTATAATTCACCTACAAGCAAATCAATGAAGCTTAGGTACCCATTTTTGCTTGGGTCCTTGTAGGTTAGTGACTAAGCTCTTTGCTACCCAAATTGCCTTCTTCTTTGGGCCAACAATGGGTGTACCAACAAACTTAGCTTGTACACCTTTCACACCCTTGGTAAGCACATAACAAGAATCAAAAGGTATAGCATTGTCAAGTTTCTTGTTTTGTTGCTTCTTGTTGCAATTTTGCTCTAGGTGCCCAACTTGCTTGCATCTATAGCAAAACCGACCATTGCTCTTCACAAAGCTAGGCTTTGGAGTTGCAAAGGCCGACTTGCCCTTCTTGGGGGTATAGCCCAATCCCTCTTTGTTAAGAGAGAACCTTTGGCTACCCAAGCACTTTAGCAAGCGGGCCTCGCCACCATAGGCTTTGCCTAAGGCATGAGTGAGCTCATCCACCTCCTTCTTGAGGGTCTCATTCTCTACCATTAGTGTAGCATCACAAGTGAAGCCATCACTAGTAGTGGAGATAGAGTCGGTGGTGGTGGTGGATGATGTGCTAAGAAGGGTTAGCATTTGTCATGATGATAGGTTGATAAAATGACTCATCAATGATGTCACAAGTAAGACCTATATCACATGATGCAATCACCACTTTCTTTGCTTGTTGCTCAAGTAGAAGTGAGTGAGCTTCTTTAAGCTTAGAATGAACATCACCAAGCTTCTCATGGTCTACCACTAGACTCTCATGAGTGGTCATAAGCTCACCTAGGGCTTTCTCAAGTATTTCTACTTTCATTGAAAGCTTCTTGCACTCTTTTTCCTTGGCAATAGCTATATCTCTAGTTTCTTGCATCAAGTCATATAATTGATCCTTAGTCGGTTCATCATCATCATCAACATTATCAACATCGTGAGCATATTCCATCTCACTATCATCATCACTATCATCATATTGTACCTTTGTTTCCTTGGCCATGAAGCATGATGGTGATGTGGAGAATAATGAAGACTTCTTGTTGATAGCGATGGAAGCCATAGCCTTGTTGCTTGAATCTTCATCTTCATCATCATTGTCACTCTCCCAAGTGACCACAAATGCACCATTCTTGCCCTTCTTGAGTGTCATCTTGGCCTCGTGCTTCTTCTTCTCAAACTTGCCCTTGTTGTAGTTCTTCTTCTTCTCATATGGGCATTCGGCTTGTAGATGCTCGGTGCTATCACAATTGAAGCACTTTCTTGGTTGCTCTTGCTTCTTGAAGTTGTTTCTCTTGAAGCCTCTTCTCTTGATGAACATGTGTCCCATCTTCTTCACCACAAGAGCAAGTGCCTCATCATCAATCTCAAAGTCACCATCTTCCTCATTGGTTTCATCTTCTTCAAAGATTGGTGCTTTGCCCTTGGAGGATGTGGCTTGGAATGCCACGGTCTTCTTCTCTTCCACCTTCTCATCATCTTGATCAAATTTGTCATATGTCAAGACTTCACCAAGCAAATCATTTGGCTTCTTATTTTCAAGCCCATCTCTTTGTAGCATTAGCTTCAACATCTTGAAGCTCTTCGGCAAACATATCAAGAACTTGTGACAAAAATCTTCATCTTTTGTCTTGTGTCCCAAACTCTTGAGATCATTCACAATCACTTGCAAGCGATGAAACATTTCAATGATTGTTTCATCCTCCTTCTTCTTGAAGTTCTCGAACTCACTCTTGAGCCCATATAGCTTGGCACTCTTCACAACCTTGGTGCCCTCATATGTCTCACCCAACCTTGTCCATACTTCACTAGCAAGTTCCAAATCCTTGATCCCCTCAAACACCTTTGTATCAATGCCATTATATAGGGTGTTGAGAGCCATTCTATTGCATGTGATGTTGGCTTTATCTTCATCGGTGAGATGATCATTATCAAGAATAGCATAGTCGTGCAATGTGACTTGCAAGACTCTCTCTTGTATTGAACCAAGATACATGATCATCTTTCTCTTCCAATGATCAAAGGAACTAACTCCATCAAACATAGGCGGTTTGCCCCCAACATGGTTGAACACAATTTGAGCCATCTTAACAGAGTAGGATGTTAAGCCTTGCACTAAAACGGTGACCTCGGCTCCGATACCACTTGTAAGGTCCTAGATGGCTAGAGGGGGTGAATAGCCTATAAAAATTTCTACAAACTCACTAAGCAAACTTCGTTAGATACACAAACGGCGGAAAGCAAGTTTTGCTTAGCCTACTAGATGTTGCAAGCCTCCTATCCAAACAATTCTAGTAGGTGATCACTAGCACAAACAATAGCTACCGCTAATGATCAAGAGTTCTACCCACGGGATTTAATCTACACAAGGAGTGGTTCCCGACCGACCACACAAGCAATTCTACCCACGGGATTTAGTCTACACAAGATGTGGTTCCCGGCCAGACCACGCAAGCAATTCTACTTTGCAAGAATGTAAACAAAGTAATGCAAAAGAGGGTAGGAGCTTGTTATACCAACGCGTAGAGTCGAGGTTGTCAATCACCAAGAGATGAACAATCAATCAATCGGCAACACACAATCGGAGACCAATCACCGGGAACAAAGATGAACACAATTGTTTTTGTTCACCGGTGTTCACTTGGGCACCGCCAAGCTAGTCACCGGTTGTGTCGACCAACACCTAGATGGTTCTTCGGTGTGACCCTCAAGTCACTAGCCCCTCGAGGCTCGCCCCGCAAGGCACCGCAAGACACCACTCTCAAGCGAGGTACTCAACGTCACGCGCAATCCACTAGGATGCTCTTCGTGATCCCCACGAGGTGAGCTGAGCCTCTCACAATCAGCGGAGGTGGCCAAGAACAATCACCTTCTCTTGCCAACGCCTCCAACAATCTCCAAGCTAGGCTAGGAGCGGTACTCTCCAAGAGTAACAAGAAATCCACCGGCTAAACCACCCACAAGTGCCACTAGATGCCCTCAAGCAATGCAATGCACTAGGTGATTCACTCAATCTCTCTTAGGATGAACAACCAAGCAAGGGAGAAGAGTGGGAGAGAGTCTCTTAGCTCAAAGAATGCACAAGGGATGAGAAATGGCCAAGAAACCTCCCCAAGGGCCGGCCACCTTCTATTTATAACCCCTCGAAACAAATGTGACCGTTACCCTCGGGAGGGTGACGTCTGCCGGGACGCGTCTGCCCATAAATCCCGCCGGACGTCCGCCTTCTTCCCGCGCGAGCAAGTCGACCGTTGGCTCCGCGTTCAATCTCGTCCCGCCACGTGTGCGTCCCGCGCGGCGCCGTAGCGTCCGGCGCTCAGCGTCCGGTTCCCGAGCAGCGCCCTGGAACTTTACGTTCGGCGTCCGGCGCGGCGGACGCGCAACGCAGCAGCGTCCGCCGCCCGCCCGCCCGCCCGGCGCCATGCCGAGGCTCGGCACTCGCCGGACTCGGCCTGATGATTTGCCGCGTCCGCGTGCGTCATGCGAGTCCGCCCGCTTCGACCATGTCGGCCATCGGCACATGTCAAGACACAATGCGCGGATCGTCGGCGCGCCTTAAGCGCGTCCGGCGCCTCCGGGAAAAGGCTTGCCTTTTGCCGTGTCGTCGATCAAGTTCTCGGACATGCTATCCAACAAGTATACCAACTTGAACAACGGAGATAGCATGATTTCAACCAAATTTTGCATCGGCGCAATAGAAAATATGCATCCATTTTTCCCAAAAACGCCGAATCCCGCCTCCGCGAGGCTCGGCGGGAGGAAGAGACATCTCTACCACCGCAAACCACAGCGCGTCCAAACGCTACCTTTGTAAATGTGCCAACACCACCAAGTGTACATCTCCATGTGCTTGTGTGTTAGCTTTTCACAATCATTTCCCAAAGGTTAGGTTAGCTCACTAGGCCCTACATGCAATGCACTTCATGAATTCACCTAGTGGCACCCGTGCGTCGAATAGCCGATAAGACTTCCCCTCTTAATAGTGCGGCTATCGATCCTAAACCACTCACACCCTCTATGGTGTCTTGAGTGCAAAACAAAATGGCCCTAACGATTATACCTTTGCCTTGAGCCCATTTTGTTCCTCCAAATGATATGAACACTTCACATCATCATGTGACCGTCTCGATCCATCGATCTTGACTTCACTTGCCCTTCCACCGTGCATCGGTCCATCGGCGCCTAGTCTTGCCCGAGCTTCACCATCGCATGGTCCTTCATCCCCAAGCCTTGACTAGCCCTTCACCTTGACACCGGTCCATGGAGCCAAGCATCGTCTTGATCTTCATCTTCGATCACATGACACGTGTCATGCTTCATATTCAATATGCTCATCATGTGGACAACCTTTCTCTAAATCAACCACTTAGATAAACAAGGTTAGTCCTAGGTTTCATCAATTAGCCAAAACCAAACTAGGGACTTTCACCACCCTCTTCTCCTTGGAACTGGGAAATCCCGCCGAGCACCCTCTTCTCCTTTCATAAAATAATTTTATTTCATTCCTATTGGCCCATTTTGAATTTAGGCCCCAGCAAGGGTTGCACACAGCCGACGATGTTTGGGGTACTGCGTGCTTGATGATAAAGCTTACACTGATGTCATGTATTTTTTGTATTAAAAAAACTTGTAGCTACTAAATTGTGCATCCAAATAAAATTATGAATGCACCATGTTGTTTGTCGCAACAAACTCTTCGAAACAAGATCTTAGATGGATATATTGAATAATTTTTTTAAGAAACCATTATTCACAATGAATATGTATCTAAAGATAATCGTCGAACATTAAATACTATGCAAAGATCACAAAAATAGCATAATCATATGTGTAATATCATATCATGAAATGTAAAAAAAGTAAGTGAAGTAATTAATTATAGTCAAACAAAAAATGTTTTCGAATATCATAAAATACGTCATAGAACACCACATTAACACTACACGAATATAGCTAAATATAGTATAAAACATCACATTTTTACTTGCAGAGAAAGAAGAAAAATGCTACCGAACAACACAAATACATCATAGAACATCACATTAACACTACACAAACGTCCCATTAATACTACACGGACATGACAATAATACTACACGAACATCGAAGAAAAATACATGGTACACCACCATGTTAACACTATACGAACATCACTAAACATAAACGAGAACACCATATTTTTATAACAAACATTAAAAAAAATACATGACAAAACATCACGTGTGCCATTGAATAAAAAGATTGAAACATGAAATTATAACTAGAAGAAAAGAAAAGAAAAATAAAATATGAAAATAGAAAATGGAATAATAATGATGATGATGATGATGATGATGATGATGATGATGATGATGATGATGATGTCATCATCATCATCATCATCATCATCATCATCAATACCACAATAAATGAAAAATGATAAAAGGAAATAAAAGTAGAAGTAATAAAAGTAGAATTCAAAAAAAGAAAGAAAAATAAAAAGAGTAAAGGATAATCATAGACAACTAATAACAAAGAAATAATTTAAAATAAAAAGCGAAAAACTAGATTGAAAGAAACAAAAGCAATAATTAAAAATAATAGAATACGACAAAGAAAGAAAGGAAAAAGGAATATAAGAAAGAAAGAAAAAAAGGAAAAGGGAAGAAAACCATATGCACTTTGTACGTGGACCGCGTCGCGTTGTGGAGAAATCGGTAAGAAAAAAAGTCTACTTTCTCTCCCGAACTAATGTAAAAGTCCACTTTTTCTACCTTAATTGTAAAACCAGGAAAAACACCTCCCTTGGTTTTGAAGATGGTTTTGTCTTTTTATTTTATTTATTTCGGCTGATTTTTTTAAAATCATAGTAAATCATAGATAAAATCATAAAATAAAAAGTCCTATTTTGTTAGAATCCATATGAGTATATCTACATAATAAATACATAATATGATATGCTTTAGTACAAAATTTTTTGTTATAGATTTAGATCTACTTATTTCTATATTTAATTAGAATAATTTATAACTGCATTGTTAAGGTCAAATTGTGGTGAAACTTTTATTGTAGCCTAACTATTATATGTTTAAATTCTAGTAAAAATTTCATACTCATTGGATGAAGCATAACTTAACTATAGATTTTTTAGAGTTTATACTTGTTAAATCTAAACAAAAAACACATTTTTTAGTGCAGTTCAATCATACTATAATTGGGTCACCATAAATTTGTCACAATTGGACAATAAAAATTGCGAGTTATGAGTTATTTTGTTTAATTATAGAAGCAAGTAGATCTAGTTCTATAGCCAAAACTTTGTACGGAAGGATACCATATTATGTATTTATTATGTGGATCTACTTATGTGGAATCCAATAAAATTGGATCTTTTATTTTATGATTTTTCTATAATTTACAATGATTTTTCAAATATTCAGCTGAAATAAATATAAAAGAAACAAACAAAACTGTCTTCAAACCACTTCAGGGAGATAAAGTGCACGGTTTGAAAAGTTAAGGGAGATGTTTCACCTAGTTTTGCGGTTGAGAGAGGAAAAACGGAGTTTCACATTAGTTGAGGAGGAAAAGCGTTGTTTTTTCAATTAGTAACGCTCGTGTTGTTGCAGCGAACATGCGCTTTTGTGCACCAGTATTGGGCCACACTATCTCTGGGCCGAAATAATAGAACCACCAAAGGAGCGTACAAAGGTTGGTCGAAGATTCCGTCGAAGAATGACTGGCTGCCACCTTAGTCGGAAGGAAAGAATTCCAGAATTTATATCCATCTTCGAAAGATTTTCTATTTCGAATTTTATCCATCTTCCAAAGATTTTCTATTTCTCCCATCTTCCACTTTTCTGTGGTTCTTATGCACATGCGCCAGCACTGCACGTTCCCCGTGTCAGCGCATGTGCGCCAGGCCGCGGCCGCGTTTCCTGCCACGCCTACCTCCCGTGCGCGCTTACCTTTTTTCTTTAAACTTTTTATTTTTTTCGTTTCCTTTTCTTTTCTTTTTTTCTTTTTTTGTTTCTTTTTTCTGATTCACTTTTTTTATATTTATTGTATTTGTTATATTCTTTAAATTTTTAATTTTTATTTTTTTCTTAGTTCATTTCTGTCTTCATTTTCTGTTGTCGTAAATTTTTTTTTAATATTTTTTATGTTCTATCATATTTTTAAGAATGATTTAACTTGATAAGAAAAATATTTATAACTAATATTTTATCTAATATATCTATGTGAGATCTTGTTTTGAAGGATTTATTGTAAAGAGTTGATGGTGTAATCGAAATTTAATTTGGATGTTTAGTTTGTTAGTTACAATTTTTTGTATTTCATGAAAAAGTAGAAGATAGCTAATAAGAAAATCTAGGACACAGTATTTGACATTAAAGATCCTGCATCTACATCACCATTATCATCGCTAATCTGCGACAAACATCGGCCTTACAATAACAAATGAACTAATGAAGCCACGACACTACTAGTAGTATACTTTTTTAAGCTTAGCACCGTCCATATATCATGATGCACTGTTTATTACTGCTTCTGACCGAAAAGGGTCCTGAGGACGGTGTCTCCGAGTCCAGGCACCGCCGACAGGAAGTGCCCGGTGCCGGGGAGCTCGTGGTAGTTGATCCAGGGGAGCTTGCCGGCGAGGTACCTCTGCAGGACGACGGGGACGAGGCCATCCTCGTCGCCCTGCCACAGGTGCACGGGGCAGGGCGGCTCCGGCAGCGCCATGGGGTCGAACTCCCACTTGCCGAACATGACGGTCATGTCGCGGTAGTAGGACTCGTGGATCCCCTGCTGCGTCGCCTGCTCCCGCCTCTGCTCGAACGAGCCGTCCGCCATCTGGTTGCGCCGGATCTCGGCGTCGCGCGCGTTGGGCAGCGGCGTGGTGCCGGCCACCACCGTCGACGTGGGCAGCCAGCTCTGCTCCATCCACCAGTGGAGGATCCCCGGCGCGTGGTGCGACACCCGCAGCGCCCACTGGTCGCCCACCTCCTGCTTCGCGTACACCTCCGCCGCCAGCTCTGGAGGGAACCCCGGCCACCAGTAGTTCACCACCGGTGCCATCATCGCCGCGCCGGCGATCCTGCAGTCGACAGACAGGATGATCTGCTCTGTTAGTACCAGTAGGCAGTAGGACACACACTCGATCGTCTCGTTTGCTCCACACGGACAACGAATGCAATCCAATTGCTCACCTGTCAGGGATGTACTTGAGGGCGCCCCAGACGGCGTGGCTGCCGAGGGAGATGCCGATGACGTAGAACTTGGGGCCCAGCCCCAGGGCGTCCGCGAGCTCCTCCACGTCCAGCGCCGCGCTCTTGACGGACCGGTTCGGGTTGGGGTCGCTCTGCCCGTAGCCGGCGCGGTCGAAGCCCACCATGTACACGCCCAGCTCCTCCGCCACTTCCTAGAAATCCAATTTCAGGATACAAACCCGTCAGAGTTCATGGACAAAAATGAATTCTTTTTATCTGATGAATCTGGTGACGCGCTGGAAATGAGTCGTGCAGCTGTGCTGTGAGAAACGGATACGCAATGCAGCTAATTTCCCCCAATCGCGCCGGCAATGCGTGTACAAGTACGGGGCGAAAAGAACAACGGCAGATCCAAAAAAGCTCGAAGCTTTTCCAATGGAGATTCCCCATCCGCACGCGTATATGATGAAAAAGGAGCCGGGTCCGCGGCGGCCGGCGAGGAAGGGGACACTGACCGGCGCCGCGCGGGTGAAGCGGCCTACGTCGAGGCGGGAGCCGGTGAAGCCGTGGGAGAGGATGACCTTGAACCGCGCGTCCTCCTTGCTGACCCCGGCCTCGGCGTACGCCAGGTGCCGCCCGTCCCTGAGCCGCACCCTCGGCGCCGTCGCCGTCGCCGGCGGGGCCCTCGCCTTTGGTGGCGGCACGGCGCGGCAAATCCACCTGCTCAGCGCGCCCGCGGCGAGGGAGCCATCGCGGACCCCCGTCGCCTCTGGATCTTCCGGCGCAGCCCAGCACGGGCGCCTTGGTCAGCAGCTCCATTGCGGCGCGGCGAGGGCGAGGCTCACGAGTACGAGTGGGAGGAACCGCGGCGTCAGTCGACACTGCCCTGCCTGCCTGGCATTCTTCGGCTCTGCCCGTGACGTGGTCGTATCCTTTCCTGAGTTCCCGGGCGAGAAACGTGACGGCCTCCTAGATCCGGCCGGCCTCGGTGGCCGTGGCGCGGCTGCCATTTTTGTCGCAAGGGGTTTGGACTTTGCAAGTGATTGGCTGGTTGCAGCGTCTGCCAGTCCTGCAGTCCACGTCGCTCGCCACGATGGCCGCGCCGCGCGGCGCCCTCACGTGTCGACGTGCGGGCGACGCGTCGCAGTGCTCCGCCCGCTGGGAGCCAGGAGCCAGCACAGAGAGACGCGTGAGGTGTTTGGCCACCGACCGACCCACCGTTTGGACGCCAAAACGGAACAGCAGTGAGCAGCCTTGTGTAGCTCGCCAAACTCCATCCGTGCATTGCATTTGCATGTGGGACAAACAGTAGAGGGAGGGAGGTGGTGTTCCAGCGAGGATGCGCCCCCGACATTGCCATTGCCAAGAAGGACGTCGACGAAGACGACAAGGGTCATTCTCAGGTTAGGGCGCTGCCATTGCCAGACAGGTAACATACAGAAGGTAAAGATGTGGAGGGGAGGGGATTTGGTTTTTTGTAGCCCTGATTGGGTGAGCTAACGTGTCGGACCACAGTCTAAAAGAACATGTTTTGGTTTTGGTGGAAAGGTTCTGAACATTCTAATGAATCGTTTTCTTGTTAGGCGGAGAAAACGGGTAAAACAGAGGACTCTCTCACTCTAAGAAAGTAAAAGTCACTCAACTTTTTTAAAGTAAGATAATTAAAAGGCACACTCTCATCAAGCAAATAAAGCAATAGATTTTATAATATATCTTGATATAATATATAACTAAGTAAATAACAAAATCGATCTAACTAAAAGTTAGAGAGATTTTTTTTACTACTTGGAAATAACGTGAGCCCTCAGTTTCTTCCCAGATCTAACGATTAAAAATAGAAGGAACCAAATGAAAGGAGCTTAAGCCGTGGGACGGAACCAAAAAATACATAGGTCCGGAACTAGTTTCTAATTATAGCGAAGGGTATCATCGCACTTAAACACCTCTGGAGCTGCTTCTCTGAATCAATAAAAATGAAAATGAAGATTCGTATGAATCCCTTCTTCTCGTCGGGCAGCCCCGCCTCACCGCAAGGCTCGCGAACCGCGGATGCCGACATCCGCGCTGCCGCTTCTCTTACGTGAATGCACCCCATCCTTTGTCTTCAGATCAGCTGCGCAGACGTGTGTCGTTGCCGCGGCCACCTGCGTTCGCGCCTAACCGCGTTCGGTCGTCCCCTGCTCAGGCAGGTCCCTGGTGTTTCTCTCCAACCTAAGCTCGATGGCACCATGAGCCAGGAGCAACGATGGACTATAACATGCGTAGGTGCGCTGGTGATCACCAACGCAGTAGGGGCTTGGGAGCAGCCGCCTGTACGCCAAGTATTGCCGACGGCACCTCCGAATGCTGTATTAGATTTTGGTATACGGCTATACGCCGAATCATATGAAAATTTTGGAGTTATTAGATTTTGGAATACTTCAAGTATTAGGAGTTTTCTCTGAATCAAACGAAGCAGTGCCGAGTCATGAAGCTCCGCCGTCAATGGCCAACACTAAATCAGATGATACTAAGGTGCAGGACCGGCTGATGCCCGTGGCCAACATGTCTCACATCATGCGCCAAGTGCTACCGCCGTACACCAAGATCTCCGACGACGGCAAGGACGTGATCCAGCAGTGCGTGTCCGATCGAGTTCACCAGCTTCGTCACCGGCGAGGCCGCGGTGCCACACCTAGCGCCGCAACATGTTCACCTCCGAGGACATCAAGTGGCCGGGCCATGAACAGTCTCGTCTTCGACGACTATGGGCGCCCGTCCGCACCTTCCTCCAGCGCATGCGCTAGATGAGCGAGGGCGGCGAACAGCGCGCCCCATGGCGTGGCTCGCGCCGCGGCCGGGTCGTCCGTGGTCAGGTCACGTTGCCGCTCAACGTGGGCAGCATATGCACCACCCTGCTGCCGTCAGCCGGCATCCGCATGGACCGCACCATGGCGTGTCGCCTGCAGGTTTCTGCCGTCCGGCCTGTTCCCCGCCCGGCTCCAGCCGCGCGGCGGCAGCGCACTTGGGCCGCCGGTCGTACCAAACGTATACAGTGGGAAAGTACTAAATTGCCCTTATTTACACATAATTAATTTCCGTAATTAACACATGTGTCAAATAATTTTGACGGAGGAATCACCGGTTCCTTCCCAAGCACCGTAACAAACCTCAAAGTTAGAACAGCTTACGATTCGGAACCAGAGGAGTATAAAGCATTCTATATGATACTTACACTCATTTTTCGCTGAAAATCACAATTTGAAAGAAAAGTTCAGTATTAGGTTTTATCATAGATACGTGCGTTATTTGAGTATTTTCTTAATTTGTTTGAAACTCTTGAAATACCTTGTATTATATAGGATACGACGGGAGGGAGTACGGTTTTTTCAAACTCTTAGTCTGACGTATAGGCAGGTGGTCCACAAGGATTGGTGAAAAGAAGAAGTGGACGCAACACTTTGCTTGGAAATTGGAATAGAAGATTCTGAACGGATCGATCCGAGCTGGAGAGTCAGGACAACAGGGCAAGAGGATGGTAGACGACAGTTGGCAGATCCATCCAGGATTCCAGAGAGCAACACACATGCATGAGCATGACTGGAGGCATGGCATCATCGATGCGAACCAGAATCACAACCTATCATCCTCTCTTTAATCACAGTATTTAAACCGTGATAGATCCGAGGGAAACAGGTGGTGAGCAGAGCAGCCTGTTGCTGTAGGTCTTGTTCTAGAAGAAGGCAAGAAGCTGTGCGGTGCCTGTCTGTCTGTGTGACCGTGTGAAGGATCGATTTTTCCATCTCGGCAACGTCCCTTGCACACAAGAATCCTATATGACTTGGGACGCCAGCAAGCACGCACCCAAAGCTCTGCCTATGTTACTACTCCTAGTACTACAATACACTCTCTATAATGATATAAGATTAGAAAATAATACTCCTAGTACTTGAATACATACTACAGCTCTATCTATAATAATAGGATAGTACTCCAACGAAGAGATCGAATTCTATAGATAGCAGCCAGGCCGGTACTCAGATCGATTTTTTAATGAATGTCAACTACGTAGAAGAACTGATATGCTAATTTTTGCACAACACACGGCTGGCAGAGAAGAGTCTTATGTTGGACACCTATTACTACTGTTATGAAAATACTTGTTTTATAGTAGGTTAAAACAAAATGAAAAAGAAAACCCTGTTAGCAGTCCTGCAGAATGGCCTAGCAAAGTAGCAACACAGTAGCATCCCCTCTTTTTTAAAAAAAAAGGAAAGGAAATGCATACCCTTTCGTTTCTTCTCTCTTTTTTTTTTTTTTTATATAAAAAAAACTAATAAAAGCGGCACCTCTGACCTGCCAACCATCGATGATCCATGAGTAACGACCTTGGGCAGGGACGGACGTTGCCTTGACACTTGACAGGCAGGTACTACCTGAGCGACGCAGTCACGCTGCATAGTTTGTTTGGCAGCTCAGAGAAAGCGCTGCTTCACCTACCTTGCCAAACAGGCAACCGCGTCCGCCGCGCCAGGTCGTCGTCTTCCAAAGACACCGACACTTCCCTCCCCTTCCCCTCTGGCGAAAAGCCTACTACTCTTTTTTTTTTTTTGAGCAGCCGAAAAGCCTACTACTCGAGACCCGTTCAAAGTTCAATTGGATGGATCCGCCGCAGTCTCAGACAAGCAAGGTAACCACCGCACAACAGACGCCACTTACGATGGAACGGAATACGAACACCTCACATGGCAAGCTTCTAAAGCTCTGCTGCTGCCGCTTTAGAAAGCGGTAGAATTCCCATTTCCAATCGTGACTAACCCAATGCTTCGCTGCTACATGACCGTGATCGACGAGAAGACATGTCGGGAAGCATGGTGGATTGGACAAGTATATACATACCTGGGAGGCGCGGACGCTGTCCTCGCGGGAGCCGGTATGAAGCCGTGGGAGAAGACGACCTTGAACCTGGCCTGGTCCCTGGGCACGCCGCTCTCGCAGTAGGCGAGGTGGCGCCCGTCGCGGAGCCTGAGCCTTTGCGCCGTCACGGGGGTCCGCCCTCGGTGCCGCACACCCGCGGCGGGGGCGGCTGCGGCCACGGTCCGCGACAGCCACCCCGCCAGCGAGCCCAGCATGGCCGCCGCCGGCGCCAGGGTCACCGCGTCCGCAGCGGCGCCCTTGGCAGCGCCGGCCTCCTCGTCCCACGGCCTGCGGCGGCATCGACGTCACCGACATGGTGGTGGATATTGTTGTGGATGGATGAGGCTGCAGGCGGTGGTGCGGTGCCGGAGGAGTCAAGACTGCAGGAGATGGAGCGGTGGCTGGCAGGCGGTGGCGTGTGGGTGTCGCCGCGCGCTGGACTGCGTCGACGTGTCGAGGGCCGGATATATAGCTGCAGCGCAGGGCGTCAGGGCGAGGGCGAGGCCGAGGCGCACCAGGTCGGGGTCAGAGGTTGGTGGGTGGGACAGCGCTCCGTGTCCGTCCGGCCGGTCCGGGACTCGCTCACCCACCGGAACGCTGACAGGGCTCCCGTGGTCCGGGCACCAGTGGACTGCCCTGTAACTGTAACTTGAAGACGATGCAAGTAAAGCGCTTGTTTAGATATCCAGTGCTTTTTGAGTCTACTTTTATGTAAAAATAAGGTCTCAGCGTGAAAATATCGGCGTATCGTAGATCTTTAAATATAGATGAAATCCAATTGTGGTTTATTGTAATTGTGAGGCGAGCGTTTGGTTTAATTAATCGATATTTGAATAATTATTAAGCGAATAAAAGCAAAAGTCTTGCAGTTGCTTGCGGAATCGGGAGCTACCGATTCAGGTAACTAAACAAGGCCTAACCGACGAGCTGATCCGACGACGGCCCGTGTCCTACCGTTTTGACTCGGCGGGCAGCAGTTCTCGTTCCGCCGCACGCGACGGCGATCGCATGGTCCCGCCGACGCCGATAGAGGCGTGGACGGCGGGTGGGTTGGTGAGCTAGCGCGAATGCGAGACGTGCGTGCGTGGTGGCCGACGACTGGCGTGCGTGCCGTCGGTTTGACGGACAAGTGCGCCGAACTGAAAATATCCAGCCAGCTTGTTATGATGAAGGTGCGACACCACCAGCTTCCCAATCCCACCGGGGGTGTCTGAGCGTCCGGTCAAGCCGGGCGACGCGGCAGGTGCCGGAAAGTAAAGCAGGTTATGCCGGCCGCCGGCTAGCTGCTGCGCGCGTGACGCGCCCGTCGACGACGGGTGTATAAATCGCACTACTAGCACACTACCTGCATGGCGGCGGGCGTCGGCGTCGGCGTCGGCGTCGGCGTCCGCGTGGACATCGTGCTTCTTGCCTCAGGCTGCCCGGCGCCGGGTGCCGCCGTGCCGGTGCTGCACGCCGCCGCTCTCCGACTCGGATTGCAAAACGTGTCAGTGGTGCAAAGTGGAGGCCGACGACGCTTGTGGTGCCACAACTTACGCATTTTTTTAATTTAGAAAAACAAAGCTAATTATCAACTGGCGTCATCTGCAACGGCGCCATGCACCTCAATCGATCGATCGCTGCTCAGTCACGCAATCCTCGTGCTGCTGTCGCGGCCACATATTTATTCCGTCGTCAGCTAGCTCCCCCTCACTCTATACTGTACACTAGTACCTCACTTGTGGATCAGGACTAATTGGCCAGCTAATAGGAACGCATCGCACTCGCTTCTTCAGACACGAAACCATCATGCACATAATTTCCGGGCGCAGGGCAATGTAGGTTCCCAGTCGATCCATCATTCTTCCTGTATGGCCCTCCCTCAGTGTCTGACACTATTTCAACCATGCGTGGGTCGTCCTCATGTTTCCATTGCCAAATTAAAAAACATGTAAACACAAGGACTCGGACGTGCTTGCTTCATCCTAATGGAAAACCGGTGTCCGTAAACAAAACAAAAATTCACAGCTCCTCTTCTCATTCACTACTCCAAACTCTCCTCGTTTTAGTCACCGTCGCCACCAAATTCATTCGTTCAGCAGATTTGACAGTTGGGAATTATTGATCGGCCATGTCGTTTTAGCGCATCGCATCACGTTTTCTCATACCTACAACGCCTACGAGAGTTATTTCTATAATATGTTTGCCCTTTGACAAGCAAGGTGTATGTGTGATCATCATCAGTCAATCAATCAAGAAAGAAAAGAAACCCCCTCAATCTCTGGATGCTTTTCAAAGGCTAAAGAAAGAAAAAACCCCCTCAATCTGTAGATGCTTTACAGGCTAAAAGGCTGATGGAATGGTTTCATCCACACATAGGCATGCATTGACTTCCTTGTCTACGCTTTTATATCACTTCTGTTTTAGAAAACTAGATGACACCCACGTATTGCCGCGGAATTTGTAGAGAAAACATGTTACATTCAGAAACTATTTGGATAATTTTTTCTTGAATTTAGCTCGGAATCTTAATGAAAAGGATGATCCATATTCAATAACCTTTCGTCAACAATACATATTTAATAACCGGAAACCTGACAAAACATCGATTAAACAGTTTTTTATTTTTTTTAAAAAAATGGATGTATATATACCAAAAAAAAAATGAAGGCATCAAACAACAGTGTAAAAATGAGAGCTTCGGTGTTCGATTAAACAGTTTTATATATTTTTATAAAAAAATGGATGTGCCTATACAAAAAATTGAAGGCATCGAACTACAGTGTTAAAACGTGAGCTTTGGTGCTCTCTTTTTTTTGTCTTGCGGACCGGTGCTCGATTAAACAGCTTAAAAAAATGGATGTATAAATATCAACAAAAAAATGAAGGCATCGAGCTACAGTGTAAAACGTGAGCTTCGGTGCTCAATTAAACAGTTTATATCTTTTTTATAAAAAAAACGGATGTATATGTACGACAAAAAAATGAAGGCACCAAACTAGAATTTAAAAACTTGAGCTTCGGTGCTGCTATATGCACATGTCTGGCTCCGATTTCCGGCCGTTCTCCATCCACAACACTCTAGTTGCAAGAGGCCACCGCGTACGAGCCCAGCAGGCATGGTGTGTTTGTGTGGCTGCAGTACTTTTGTATTAAGAACTTGAAGGATGGTTCCAATTTAAGGATGTATTTGGTTGTTTGGATTTGTATGGAGGGGATTGGATATATCATCCGTGAATCATTTGAGTTTGGTTGGATCGATCACTGGGACTAGCAAAACCATGAACATAGAATATATCCCCAGATGCTGAATTTCCTTGCTCGCGAACCAGCTCATCATGTCTTCTAATATTTGTCATTAGTAAATAAATTAAGAATTAAGAATGATTAGTATGTTATATTGTTACTTAGTAATTATATGATAGTAGGATTTGTTTTGATAAGTGCTAATACATTGCTTAGTGCATGTTTAGTAGCCTCAAATCCTCTATCGATCGCTCGTCACACAATCCTCGTGCTCCTGTCGCGGCCTCATATTTAGTAGCTTCTCTCGTTCTATTATTACATTAACTAGGCAGTTCCCCCCAGCGCCAATGCGCAACTCATTGAGTAGGAATTAGCGGCTACATTAAATACGCATGTATATCAAACGAAAAGAAATGAAAACTCAATTACATGGTTATTGTAAGCCTAAATGGAAGGAAGAATGGAGTGAGCGTGTGGTAAAAGTACGGACAAATTCATGGGTTTTGACACCTCTTTCGTCTTAGTTCCACCTGCAATGTGCGGTGCGTGTTGAATATTTGTCCCAAATGAATTTTAACTTTTATCTTGACCTCTGACAGTGCTTCGCTTAGAGTAGTTGGGCTGGAGAGTAAACTCACATGTACCAATAGTGGAGATAGTGCGTGAACCTGAAAATATCACATGCAAGAAGAAACTAAGGTTTTGACCAATTAGCGAGGCAAAATGTTGAGGAACGAATACGTTAAACCAATAATTGGATACATTATATGGCATGCATAAATATTGGTAGCGAAACAGGAAAGGGTTATTTGTTAATGATTCCGCTAAAAAGGTAAACAAAGATCATTAGCAGTCTATTGTTTCCCTATGTACATGTTTGAACCACGAAGCGCATATTTTCTGAAGCTGTACTGTGTGCACATCTGGACCATGGCCTGTATATTTTGTCATAGCAGATCAAACCATAGTATTAAATTCCATCTCTAGCATAAGAACTATGTGGTGCGAAACAATAAACAGCAGCAGGTTCTGATCAGACAGGGTATGAAAACCAATTTATGAACTGCAAAAGGAAGTGCCAGCAATCAAAAGGCATGCAGTACAACAATATGAATAACCTCCACATACCTGGATTCATCACATACCTGGATTCATCGGATTGGATCAGCATTAGTTAAACATTGTACAATGCTCCAAATTGAGATGGTCGACATAGCAAACAAGTTGGGCCAACTAACCTGGTGCAAAAGGAAGACTAAATGGAAACCTCTGCATTTTCGTTAACTAATTTATGGAGAAACTCAGATCACAACCTGCATGGACACATGACCTGCAACCCAAAAAAAGCTAAATATTCATACAGGCAAAATCGTGGACAGTGCGAACAGTTATTTGCGATGGGCGCTTGAGGAGGAGGAGGAGCGAGAGAGGTGTACGCACACCGGTCGCCCAGGCTGCGACACGAAGTGGAGGGAGACGCGGCACCACCTGGGCGCGTCGTGCGGAAAAGGCTGGCACGCGGCGGATCCGGCTCCCGCGCTCCTCGGCCGCTGCCGCCCACTGCGGGTAACTGGATGCGGCGGAGATGGCGGCGCGTAGTGCGGGCCGCTGCGCCGGGGGAGCCGGCGGCGCGCGGTCGCGTGGGCTGTGCGTGCGCGGGTCGGGTCGAGCGGCGGCGCGAAGGAGACGCGGACCTCGGATGCGCGCGGCGAAAGGCGTGGCGGGGGCGGCGGAGGCCGCGCGTGGAGCGGTGGAGGGGTGGAGGGTGCATGTAGCTTCTAGATGGAGAGGGGCGTGGACGGCGAGATGTGCTTATCACGGACGATCGGACGGTTGTAGACGTGTTACTGTTAATGTACAGTGATTTTTTGAGGAGGCCGAATCCACAACTTTAAGGTTTATGGATAGATTACAGTACTGCAGCTGAGGATCAGGATGACTAGCCGAATAGTAGCAGAAAATCCATCACGCTCGCATCGCACTCCTTTTCATACACGAAACGATGCACATAATTTTCAAAGGGCAAATGCAGCCGTAGTTCCCCAGCAATCATCCATCATTCTTCCTTCACGCACTCAAGTGTCTGACACTATTTCAACCATGCGTCGTTATTACAGCTAATCTTCCTTCACCTCATGCTGATATGCTGCTCGTGCAAGTGAACCCTTTTATATTTTCATTACCAAATTTAAAAACATGTAAGTACTCGGACGTGCTTGCTTCCTCCTAATGGAAAAACTTGTGTGTCCGTCAAAGAAATCACATCTACTCTTATCATTCACTGCTCCTAGCAATATTTCTCCTCGTTTTAGTCACCGTCGCAACCAAATTCATTCACTCAGCAGATTTGACAGTTCCTTAGTGTGAGAATTATTCATTAGCCATGCTTGTCGTCAAATTTTCTCATATACCTACAACGCCTATGAAAGTAACACTCCTACATATGTTTGTCCTTTGACAAGCAAGGTATATGGTGATCATCATCAGTCAATCAATCAAACAAAGAAACCCCTAAATCTTTGGAAGCTTTACAAAGGCTGAAATGTCGTTGGAATGGTTTCATCCATACGTACAACCATATAGGCATCCACGGGTTTCCTCAATACCAACAAGTGGGACCCATATGTCAGTTTTTTTTTATTTTTTTCCATTCTCTCTCTCCTTCCTCCCCATTCTCTCTCCTCTATCCACTCCCTCCCCACCGGCCACCGCACGGTCCGCACCCGCCGCCGCCGCACCATGGTCCTCCTGCTCGGCGGCGCTCCGGGCCCGGAGCTCGGCGGGCGGCCATGGAGGCCGCGCGCGGACGCGGGGAGGCCGCCGCCTCCGGCCGCGCGAGCCGCGCGCGCGGGCGCCGGGAGGGCCGCCTCCTCCCGCCGCGGTCGGGCGGGCGTCCTCGGCTGTCGGGGCACCCACGGCTGCGCCGGGGAGGAGCGGAGGTGGGCAGCGCGCGGCGGGCCGGGGGCTTCATCGCGGAGGTGGAGCAGCGCGCGGCGCCGGCGACGAGCGGAGGTGGGCAGCGTCCTCTCGAGTAGTACTACTTCGTCGCGGCACCCCGTCTCCCGCCCCGAGCTCCCCGGCCCGACCTCCACCGGAAGCTCGCGGCGGCGGCCAGCGGTGCCACGCGCGCCCCGCCGCCCGGCGGGAGCTCGCCCGGGCTCGCCCGCGCGGCCGGCCGGGGAGGAGCGGCATGGCCCGCGCATGGCCGTGGCCATGGAGGAGCCGTCCTCCCCGAGACCCATCACCGGCGGCGCGAGATGGACGGCCCGTCCTCCTCCCTTCCTCCTCCGTGAGCTCGGCGCGACGGCGCGGCGGGACCTCCTCCTCCCTTCTCCTCCGCGAGCTCGGCGCGACGGCGCGGCAGCCCGTCCTCCCCGTCCCCTTCTCTCCTCCCTGTCTTGCTCTCTCTCTCCTCGCCAACGGGCCCGCGCGTCCTTTTGCGGAGGCTCCGTCCGAACTGCAAGAAGCCGGATGGGCGCACGAACGCAAGCCTTGCGTAATGTTTGGCCCCGCTGCAGCGCTTGCGGAAACGCAAAGCGTTTTGCGTGGGCTTTAAAGGTCCCCAGTGCGGGTAGTCTGAATCAGGGGATGCAGGGACGGCGTGTGTTCCCTGGCGACGCCCATTCCATGGACCATGGGTGTCACTGCTCACGCTATGGACCAACTGGCCATCGATCGAGCAAGCTCTTAAGGGCTTGCCAGCAATTGAAGCGACTCGGCCGGCCTTGTTGACGCGGCAAACATCACGATGAACAAATCCGTGTTTGTTGCCCTGTTGGTGGTCAATTCAGCATGGACAGACGACTGCTTCCCAGTTCATTCCCTGTGACAAAAACACAAACCAAACGGCAAACACACTACTCTTGTGGATATTTTCTTTCGGGGAAGGTGGGCACTCGGTTGCTTTCATATGAGCTGCTGATGAATGACTGAAGGAGCCATCCTGCATTCATTCCATGGCGCATCCTTCATCCAGTGGTTGGAGTTGGACTGCAACTCCTCCATCAACTTGCCAAGTTACCAACCGAATAAACGAACTCCTCCATGCCAACTTGCCAAGTTACCAACCGAATAAACGAACAGCGATTCCTCAGTTCTATGGGGAGGCTGGAGAGTACGTAAAAGCCAGCTGAGCTGCTGAATTCTTTCAGCGAGTTGAGATCTGCCTGCAGGTCAAGTATTTTACGAGAACTCAATAGCCAATAGGTGGTCCAAATAAACATCTGCTAGAATGGTTGTGGAGAGAAAACAAGGGTTCAAATGGGGAGATAAAGAATTAGTGGACTCGGCTCACGAAGTAGTTGAAGATATTATATGATATAATGTAGCTTTCGGGATTTTTATAGTCAACTTTGTCGAATTCATCGTTTACATATGTGATCAGCAGATATCATTGAAGAGGTGGACAGGAAGGCATTTCCATCACATCTCGAGTAGGTGAACGCCGTTTTCATATCCGACTAGATGAACCAAAAGGAAGGAGACAATTCATTGAAAGAAGCATCCACAGGCAAATCTTAAGGAGCAATTACTTGAGCAGTGCTGGCATTGCGTGGTTATAGACGTATATATATGCTAATTATATAAACTATTCTGAACATTTTCTGGTCCTATAGATATTCTCGAAAAGATCGATGACTTCAATACAGATGCTAAGTAAAGCAAACTCTTTGTTCATGTCCAGCAAAATCAATTTCTTCTTTTCTTAAAGATAACGAAGCATACTATAACACTCTGGGAGGATCTTTATATAACATGCAGCAGTGACACAATGTACAGAAGAGTAAAACCAAAAAGTCACATCACAACTTCAGCTCTAAAAAATTGACAACATTGCAAATGTACAGATACAGATATCACTCATTTGAGCTTTCAGCATGAAGCAAATACCAGAAAAACACAGCGTGTGCTGCTCAGTAACAATATGCTTAATCAAGGTACATCATGGCTATTGTTAGCTAGTAAGGTTCTCTAATATCGTGCAACAATTTTACAAGCCAAAACTACACCAATTTATTCACGGAAACATGGTCGACCCGTATACATTTTTGAAAAAATTGCCGCTTCTTCAAAATTATACCTCAGTAGGGTATCCTTCGCTCCCAACAAAAAAAGATAACAAAACCCAAAAAAAGGATATGTGCTTCTTTACTTCCATGTGCACAGATTCCGAAATTACTCTTGAGATCCACCCCTTGATTTAGCCCTTATCTCAAGATCTCTGATACGTTCACTTAGCACAGAACTCGATTGCTCACATTCCTTGTCTGCTATAGGTGAATCGACTCCGGGACTTATCACAGAACTCGATTGCTCACATTCCTTGTCTGCTATAGGAGAATCGACTCCAGGACTTAGCACAGAACTCGATTCCTCACATTCCTTGTCTGCAATAGGAGAATCGACTCCAGGACTTGACCGGGTCTGCCCAACACATTTAAGGGCTGCACTTGTGAAGGTGTAGATTGAGATTCAGGGGAGGAAGACTTAAGCAGAGTCTTACAGCCGGATTCCGGATAACTGAGAAAGATAAAATATTTTTTATCATTTAAGGAACATAGATAATAAGATAGCAGAGACCATGAACCAAAGATAGCATATCAAGTCTGGAAAGTGACATACCAGCACCATAAACAAGTGAGAAAAAAGTTTGATGTGACCCAGTAAAAGAAAATTGCCTGTCAAAGAAATGAAAGATTAATGACAGCGCAAACGTATAAGTTGTGAAGTTATAGTTCCACAAGCCATCAAAAAAGCTAAGCATATTTGACATGAGATGCATAATATTTTGAATTGACAAGTATATATTTATTTGGAAGTGAGAACAGCAGGCACAATCGGCACTATGAACTATGAACTATCACTTATGGTTGCCACCAGCAATTTCATGCAACACAGCATATTTTAACACCATTCTGGAGTAAAACAATTGGCCATAGCTTCTAGAGCAGTAGCAAAACCAAAATAGCCAAATGTAAAATACAAAATAGACTTGTTTGAGGAAAAAAGTCTGCTAGTTAATTTTGAATAGACTTGTTAATTTTGAATGTATTAACAAAAGTAGGCAGCCATAGCTTTCTGTCATGGTGTCTGCTAGTAGATAAGTATAGACAAGCCTAATTGGGAGAAGTACTGAGTAGACTTTCCCAGACCAAGGTCTGATCTGTCTCCCCCAAAAAAGGCTGTGGAAGTACATAACCAAATAAGCCCACAGAATGTTCGTTCGTTCATTTATTTATTTTGAGAAGGCCACATCTAGAGTTTAGGAGGGTAGCCAGAATGAGAACTTGCCGTTATTCAAAAAAGAGCCCTTAAAGGTTATTTCTTATAAGCGATTTCAGAGTTTTTGTACCTTTAGAAAAGCTCAATGTAAATGAAGGAAAACAGAGCGGTGAATTGATTCTTAAAAACCTGAGCAGTTTCAGTTACATACCTTAGGAAAGCCTATTGAAAGGGGAACAAACATAACTCCAAAAACCTAGAGACCTTTTTCATTGTTTTGCCATAGGATTTCCTTCCCAAGCCATCTTGCATATTAAGCTGAAAAATATTTTTTTAAGAAAAAACACAAATATGTTGACAACAAAATAACAAATAAACACAGTGCATAAATGCAAACCTCTACTGTGGCCAGAAAGGTCAGTGATGTTAACACTGGGAGGATGAAAAAATCATCAGGAGTCGTCAAATCAGTAAACCAATACAAACCACCTCCTTTCATAGAAGGGACTTTCTCAACCATATTTGATATCTAAAAATTGGAACAGAAGACATAACCATTAGAAATAAGAAATAAGGCTAATTCTGTTGCTACACGAAATATATAAGTTGGTGACAATGGAATTGCTGGCTAGAATTTTGGATGCAACAAAAATGTGGTGTAAACTCTAAACTTACAGCAAAGAAAAAGCTCATGAATATAGGTCCCTGTATGAATATACCCTTCAATGGTGTCAATGGAGTCACACCATGTCTGAAGCAAGAAGTAATGAAACAATTATTTAGTAATATATCTTGTACACCTTATGACAAGAGGAAAGAAAATACTAATAGAAAATGATAACCAAAGGGGGAGTAAAGCTAGTTAAGATGTTCAATGATTTAGGACAAGGGAGGTGCTTTCATATTGCATGAATAGACAATAGCATGAGCAAACATGATAACATTTAAATAGCTCTTGTGGGGCTAGTCAATTAAAGGAGTGAATTAAAGCGCTAGGCATTCCAGCTTCGTAAAATGATGAATCTGTAACATGAAATCAAAAATATTTGGAGCCACGCAGAAATGGAAAACAAGAAACTATCTGGCAGTTTTGAGATTGAATAAAAGTTAGACATGCACACCTAAGGAACAGCTTGCCCAATTTCTCTTTCCCCATTTCCATTGACCTTGGATCAGTTGACTGCAAAGCATAAATAGTTTTTTCATAACGAGCATACCAAGTAAATGCTAAACAAATTCCATATAAACCGCAATGTGAACTGAACAAATTAACATACTTACATTTTGCATCTCTTCTTTGATGGCTTCAATTTCTGGCCTCATGTCCTACATCATATAATAGTTGTAGAAATCCACTTAGATGTGAATATTGTTGGATGCGAGAACAGTAAGACATTTTGCATTATATGGCTATTGGCTAAGGAAAAATTCAAACTTAGAAAACTACTGGCAGAAACAACAAGCCTTTAAATTTGTCTGCCCCTGGCAGTTGGATATAAGATATCCTCCATGATTATATTAAAACTTAGAACCATACGAAACATAAGCACTTCAATTCAAACCCATTTTTCTGATTTCTGGAATCAAATTTCACCAAAATAACATGCATCAATACAACCAGCAAGGTGTTGTAAGGGCCTGTCATCAGCTCCTAGTACTGCTGAATGTCTGGGGGAGGAGGGGCTGATTCTGTGGCTGAAAGTGATTCTCCAGAATAAACTCTATGGAGGACACGTCCTATGTAGGAGCTGAGTCATGAGATTTTGGCAGATCCCAGCATCTTAGTTCATTTCAGAGAATCAATTGACATAATCATCTGAGAAGCGATTCTATGTAAAAGTACAGGTTGGCAGAGCTCACTGGAATCAGCCTAGGAGCTGCTCTAAGAACTCTGCCAAAAAAGGCTATAAATTTTTAGCATCCATATCACTAGAAATTGTGCAGTAACATTGTAACCTTTTGCTCCAGTGTTTTGAAGAGGCGGCTAGGCATCCAGGCGAGTGCTGGGTACGCCTGGACGCCTAGGGGCGCGCCTTGGCGACAAGGCGCCACTGTTTTCCAAGGCGAGCTGGGTATGCCTGGACGCCTAGGCGACGCCTTAACACTGCTTTGCTTAACCAAACTCAGGGTATTAGCGGGGAAGCCGTGAATAGAGATTCCCCTGTAGAGAGCTAGATAAGGGAAACCTCACATCCGTTTCAGATGATGGTGATATCCTGACCATACTATCGTTATGCTTTAGCAATGTTACAAGTTTTGAACTTGAAAAGTTTTAGAAAGTTATAAGTTATGCATTAACACCAGCGTAGTAGACCAGTGACAAACAAGCATAAAAACAGAGCATTAAGTAGTAATAAGGGAAGGTTGTAAGGTGCGTGAATTACGTTTAACTTCATCGTGGACTTCAACTGGTTGATGAGCAGCCCAGGACAGTCACTAACCGGATCATCACCGTCGTCAGCGCAATAGTCGCCCACCTGTTGATCACCAAAGCAGGAATACAGAACTCACATCACACAGGAACCGAAACCGAAACCGAAACCTCGCGAAAGTCCTGAAGGCATGCCATACCAGTTGAGCCCGGTGAAGGACTGCGCGGCGTCCAGGAGGTGCTGCAGGGCCGCGACGGGAGGAAATGATTCGGCCGCGGCGGCTGCGACCTCCCCGGGGTACGGCGCTGGCGGCAAGGGAACGGACGCTGCAGCCGACGCCACCCCATCCGAGAGCAGCTCCGACACGGGGGCGCGGCGTCTGCGGCGTCCGACAAGACCTCCGTGTCAGGGGCCGAGGCGGAGAAGTGGCGGTGGGCGGCGAGGTGGAGAGCGAAGGGGAGGGGAAGGGACCCAGGCCCCGGGATCTCGACGCCCATGGATGCGCGGAGGGGAACGCTGGTGTGGGTTGCTGCGACTGGGGCCGGGCGGTGGCACGGGAGGAGGGGGAGGGAGGGGCGTCGGAGTGGTCGTGGTGGGGAGGGACGAGGTGCGAGATGGAGGGTGGAGGCGGCGGGAGAAGTGGCGGGACAGGCTGGTGGCGAGGCTCCTCCGCGCGGAGAAAGCCATGGCGGCGGCGGGGCGGCGAGATCGCCGAGGCGGTGGTGAGAGGGAGGCACGGCGCGGTGGTGGAGGAGAAGAGAGGGTTAGACGAACCAGAGACGGAGAGGATGTCCGGCCCAATATGATGCTAACATTTCGGCCCTAGGGCCGACTAGAGCAATATGGGCCTCCACAAGTATTCAAGGCCTCCTGCTATGCATTCAAGGCCGCTCCACCCCCGTCTCTCAAGGCGGTGGGGCAGCGGCCCACTAGACGGAATAACATCGCCGTCGGCGAAGCTCAAGTGATCGTCGCTCACAGTTGACAGGGCCATGCCCATGCAGTGCTCTGCTCAAGGGAACCCTGCAGCACTGTTCGATCCCGCGCGTGCCGGTGCAGCGGCGACTGGCCGGCACACCGCCATCGCCGCCATCCCTTCCTGTCGCGCTGCATTCCATTCGCTCCTCCATGATGGAAAAGGAACTCCGAAGCTTGTCGTA
>JAENPR010002421.1:0-57499 GCA_018135685.1 Themeda triandra
GAAGGTCTCGTCATTCTCTCTTGCTTTGCCGACGCTTGTGCCCGGATGCTTGGCTCCTGGTCTCTTCTCCGGCACTTGGCTCCGGTGGCTTAGGTAAGTGGATCTTCTTGCTCTTCGTCTTGCTCTTCGTCTTCATGTTCATCTTTCTTCTTGGTTCTTGATCTTCTTCTTGGTCTTCTTCTTCATGTTCTAATACATCTTCTTCTTCTTGCTCGCTGCGGAGTTGGTGCCTGACATTTGCGTCGTCCTCCTCCGGAGGCGCGATGAGAACCAAGCACCCCCGCCACCGTGTCGGCACCCCTTTCCACCGTCGAGTGACGGTGTTAGAGATGCGGCTAGGGGCCAGAACCGGCCTCCTCCAACTCCGGCTCCGGTGACGTTCCCGGCCTCGGCGGATGAGTACAACCACCGGGGCGACGGTGAGCACCCCGTCGCCGACCCCGTGGACCCCGCGGAGGTGGAGGATATGCAGGCCGAGATCGAGAACGACGACGACCTTGCTGAAGACACAGCTGGGCTGTTCGGCATCAATGTCGGGGACGCCGCCAGGCCGATCGATCTTGAGGCCGGCGGCGACGGTCAGGTGGACTCCGAGGACACACATGGTACCTCCAATGCTGGTAAGCTCACTTCAGCTTGCTGGGAGGATTTCGTGCCAGTGTTTGATGACAATGAGGTGAGAACACATGCCATCTACAAATGTTGTGGGAAGAAATTTGCCGCTAGGGCTTCGATTGGCAATTGGATCCTTGAATAGGCACATGTCCGGTTGTAGGAGAAAACATGCTGCGATCAAAGGGTCAGTCTAGGCTTTCTATGAACGCTGATGGGTTGCATAACTGGGTTTATGATGCTTCTCGTGCTAGAAATGAGCTGTGCCGGTTGATTGCTAGGCTTGATCTTCCATTAGGGGTTGGTGATACGCAGGCCTGGGAAGATTATGTTAAGAATGCTCACAATCCTAGATTCCAGAGGGTTTCTAGGCAGACCACTACTAGAGACATGCATAAGTTGTTTGCCGAACAGCGTGCTTTGCTTATGCATTCCTTGCTGCCTGCTTGTTCATCTGTCTCTTTGACTTCTGATATCTGGTCTGGTAATGCTAAGGAGGACTACATTTCTGTTGTTGCTCATTATGTTGGGGCTGATTGGGAGTTGCATAAGAAGGTGATTGGGTTTAGGCTGATTGATGCATCACATACTAGTGAAAACATTGCGATAAAATTTGGTGTTGTTGAGGAGTTTGGTTTGATTGATAAGGTCTTTCTTTGTGTCTCTTGATAATGCTTGACTAATACTAGGGCTTATGAAATCTTGGAACTGTCTTTTTGGTTACATGGGCTCTTATCCTGCTCCTACTCGTGATGATCCTCTAAAGTCAAGTACTTGCTTGTGCATCTCGTTTGTGCATGCCACATTATTAATCTGATAGTTAAGTCTGGCTTGAAGAGGTTCAATCCTTATCTTGAGAATTTTAGGACTGCAATAAACTTTTTGAATTTCTCTAATCAAAGAATTGCTTTGTTCAAGAATTACTGTCTTGCTCAGGGTATTAATTAGACCTAGAAAGTTTGGCCTGGACATGGATGTGAGGTGGAATTCAACCTATCTGATGCTCAAGCATCTGCTGCCATATAAAGAGATATTTTTTGTGTGGTTTGAGTCCAACTATGGTGAAGCATTGCCGACTCCCCCAAAGATGGCATTGTGCTGAAATGATAATGAAGTTTCTTGAAGTGTTTTACCTGGCAACTGTTGAGTTGTCTGGTGTTTACTATCCTACTGCTCCACTAGTGATGCATCATCTGCTTGACTTTGTTGAGCATTTGCATAATGCAGAAAGTGATCAGGGCTTCAGAAGTATTGCCATGCCAATGAAAGAGAAGTACCTTAAGTATTGGAAGAAAATTCCTCTGCTATATTCTTATGCATTCATTCTGGATCCTAGAGCTAAGCTAGTAGGCTTCTCTAACGTGCTTGAATTACTTTTTGCACAAACTGGTACTTCCTATCTTCTTTACTATCTTGGTCGAGTGAGTGACCAAATTCTTTGAGAAGTATGATCGAAATTTGGTGCTTGCTAGGTCTCAAAGGCCTACTATGCCTCATCTTGGTCCGGTAAGAGGAAGCGTATGGGGAAAGATCTATGGTGGTCCCGGTCTTGGTGCATCCTCAGCGGTTCCCTTCTAACCCCTCTCCATCTTGTCCGCTAATGAGTGTCGGCTTACTTGGATAGTGATCCTATCAAGGATTGGAATGAGTCCTTTGACTTATTGCTGTGGTGGTGTGACCATAAGCTGACTTATCTGTCTTATCTATAATGGCTCGCGATGTCATCTCGTACTGTATCTACCGTGTGTCTTCGGAGTGTTTTTAGCCGCACTGGCCCGGATACTTGAAGACCGCGGCGCTTGTTGCTGAGCATGTGGAGATGCTCACTTGCATGAAGGATTGGGACCAAGCGGCAAGAAAGGAACAACATGTACCGAGGACGTCGACTGGAAGAGCTGTTCGACAACATGTACCTAGATGAAGGTGATGGCGGCGCGGCGGCAATGGCAAGATACTCAGTGCGGCTCCGGGGGACATGAAGATGATGAAGATGAACTTATGGAGAAGGTAAAGTAGTGATTCATGATCATGTTCATCTTCATGTTCTCATTTCATTAAGTTCTTCCTTCATGTTCATCTTCATGTTCTAATTTCTATTTTTGGCATTTCTCCATCTTTTGGTGAGACAACAAGACTCAAGTTCTATGCTTCGCGAACATGAAGATGAAGGTGAACATGCAATCTGAAATCTGTAATGTGGGATAGAAAACTTGAGTCTATGTCATGACTTGAAGTCTTGAACAACTTGCCATTGCCACTGATGTTGGTGTTGGCTATTGTAATAGGTTAGATGAACTCATGAACATGTTGATGTACTAGACTTGTGAAACTTTTGAGCTGGGTGTACTCTTTTTCCCTTTCTAGGGTTTCTCACAAGGGTGAGTTTTACCTAGAAAGGGTTTTAATGAGGCACCATTGCACAAAACAGCTCCTTTTGATAATATATTATCTCTTATATCATATTTGTGTGTTTGTTGTTTCAAATCTGTTGAAAATGATCAAATCTGATGAAAATGAACCAAATTTTGAATGTCTTAGTGAAAAACTGAGATTGTGAGGTGTTTTTGCCTCTGGGGCGTGCCATGCGCGGCACGGCACGGCCAAATTTGCCGTGGCACGTGGGCGGCACGGCACGGCAAAACGGCCCATGTGCCGTGTCGTGGGCCGGGGGGGCGGCCCAAGGCACGGGGAAGCACGGCACGGCCGGCACGGCGGCACGCCGCGGCACGGTGCAATGCCGTGCCGTGTTGGCACGGCCGTGCCGCGTGCCGTTCCGTGCCGGCACGGTGGCCAACTATATGCATGAGTACTATTTCTCAAAAAAAAATATTGCATGATACTGCATTATACTAGGTGATACTAGAATCTATATCTCTTATAAAGATAAACCCCACTAGTGAATTCTCTCAATATGCAAGCTATCCACATCATCAATCCACTCAACAATCCACTATAAGTTATAATTATAGCCAACTAGCACATAATTAAGATAGTTTCTCTTCATCCACTAAAATGCATTTAATTGTCCACAAAGATATATCAAATAATTCATCAAAACTAATTTAAAATAGTTTCATTCAATTGTCCAAAAAGATGTCTCAAATCATTTATCAAAATTAGTTCAAAATAGTTTAATTCGCATAACTATAAATATGAATAGTCTATTTTTAAAATTATGCGGAATACCCTTAAAGAACGCGGGGTATCCACCTAGTATTATGGATGACAGTCACCATTCTGAACAATGTACTGACAAACACCAAAGAAAAAAATACTGATGGTTACTGAAGCTACTAGCAAAAACTGAAGAAAAATAGTAATAGTACTATAAGCTACCGACACACACCGAAGAAAATACTAATGATTACTCAGTGGTACTTAAAGATACTAGAATATACAGATAAAAGATAACTACAAAAAAAAAATACCGATGACCACTGATAAAATACTTAGAACTACTGAAATTGCATTATGGGCTATATGAAATACTGGCAAAAATATGTGAGACGAGGAAGTATTAACAAAATACTAACTAAAAAATACTTGAGATACTGACAAATTCTTGAAGATACTGACAAATACTTGAATATATTGGCGGGGTATTGATAAAATATGTAAGATGCTGAGAAAAATACTGACGAAATATTGATAAAATACTGACAAAAAATACTTGAGATACTAACAAAATACTGACAATTTCTTGAAGATACTAAAAAATACTTGAATATACTGACAGAATACTAACAAAATATGTGAGGAAATATTAACAAAGTACTCAC
Source organism: Themeda triandra (assembly GCA_018135685.1). Taxonomy (NCBI): domain Eukaryota; kingdom Viridiplantae; phylum Streptophyta; class Magnoliopsida; order Poales; family Poaceae; genus Themeda; species Themeda triandra. The sequence continues at coordinate 4,392 of JAENPR010002421.1, forward strand.
TAAAAATACTTGAGATACTAACGAAATACTGAGAAGTTCTTGAAGATACTAACAAATACTTGAATATACTGATAAAATACTGGCAAAATATGTAAGATACCGAGGAAATACTGACAATATATTGATGAAAATACTAAATATACTAACAAAATACTAGAAATAGCAATGAAATACTAAATTACAGGATGTCAAAAATGGTGACTAAATATTAAGAAAAAAATGTTGTCGCATCTACATCTGTCTAATGGGAAAATGGTGACTAAAAATAGATAATGCATGCTCCTAATTAACACGGTGCTAATTTAATATGTATGCAAGCAGAGCATAAACATCACGGGCTTTTGATCCACTTTTTTTTTAAAAAAAAAGCTACACGGAGTAGGCAGCTGCACCTAGCAGACTGTAGGACTAAAAATAGATACGTATTGCATGGTTGTCAAAAAAAAAAAAAAGATACGTATTGCATGAGCGAGTCGGCACACTGTGTGGATGAGTGGGCTCTATGGGACAGTCCTGTGGCCATCAGGCTGTCTCCAACAGAGGGAAGCCAAAAACGTGAGGCATTTCATGGTTTATGTGGTGTACAGTGAACAGCTTGTAGAAGCAAAATTACCGATCTCCAACAGGCAACCTAAAACATATTTGCATTAGGAACCCTGGATTTTTCAGCAATCAGCTAAGCCCATATCCACAAAATCCTTCTCTCTTGTTACTTTTGCATATGGACCGAGAAAAATGTTTCTATTTCTCTTTCACTAGCTTATCTTCTACCTTCACAGAAGGACGGAATATATCCATACGATGCCCGGTGATTTGGCCGGGGAAAGGGGCGCCGGGGATGGGGATGGGACACAGGGTCGGCGAGGTGGCGAGGCGCACCCACGGGTGGTCGCGGCTCTAGCTGCGACGGCCTGCTCCGGTGGGCGCATAGAAGGGCGGCGCCATCATGGGGTGGCGTGCACGAGCTGCGGCCGCTGCCGCCGCCAGGGATGCCTACCGCGCGGGGAGGGTCGAGCCGCCGCTATGGGGTGTCGTGCGCACGGGGATGGCCGCCGGAGTGCCCCAGCGATGATTTCTCCATGGGAACCCCCGCTCGCCGTCGACCTCCTGGCGCTGCCCACGCCCACCGTCGCTGGAAGCGGAAGTCGTTGCCGCCGCGGTCGGATGACGAGGATCCTGGAGCGGGGAGGAGGGGCGTGCCGGCCGGCGTCTGCGCGGCAGCTGGCCAGGAGGCGGAGGCGTCCTCGGGTGGGCCACCACCGGAAGATTTGGCTCGCGAGGAGAGAGAAGATGCATTTTTGGCTATCCCTGGGGCTGGTTGCCAAAATCGGCTCTGTGTTTCGGTGACCCGTTGGAGGCAGTTTTGGCAAGGCAAAGCACTGTGCTGGAGGTATTTTTTGAGTTTAGGTGCGTTCGTGGTCATGGGGGCTACGGGGTACGGAAGACATGCAGAGGGGGTACTGTGCACGTGCGGGGACTATGGGTCGGACCTCAGGCGGGGCGCACGTGGGGTTGTGGGAGCCGACGGGCACGTGTGGGGTGTAGGACGAGCGGTCGGTTGGTTCGCGGGAGCTGGTTGGGTTGGATCGTTGGTGCATGGTATTCTACACCCAGGTGTAGAATAACACTGCACATCAGAGGCCCGTAGTGCGTGCACAGCATTCAAAGGCCGGAATATATGATCAATATGTTTCTTTTTTTTATTATTTTTGCTAGTTTGGAGTGATTGAATATATGATTTTATTAGGGCTTAGCCGAGATGGCATGCTAAAATACCAAGGCATAGAGCATGGAAGTAGACAAAGTGTGCTCTTGAAGCGTTTTGGTGATTTTGTTTTTATGTGCGTGTGACAAGACATTGGTGTATGGCTTGGATATTATATCATAGACATTCCATGAAGCCTCCTTGTATTTTATTACCACCACTACAAAATATAGTTGCAAAATTGATTGAATTAATACTTTGAAATGTTTCCACTCTCGTTCTATGATTCTATCTGTATTTGATTCCTTATTTTTAACTTTTTCTATATGTTTTCAATGACCTTGTCTATACAATCAATCTATGTATAGGATAGAGTGAAAAGAGATGGTATTTTTCACTTTATTTATAGTAAACCAAGAAACTATCTATTTTGGTGTATTGTCAAACATATGGAAATCAAACTACTATTTTCGGATGATTTTCAATTATTACTTTTCATAATTTTAACCTAGTCTTTTATACCATAGACAATATTCTTCCTAAACACATGCTTCAATGCACGTTCGCTATCTCTAGAATAATACCATTTTAGTCAGGCAGGTTTCCGTAAACTCTGACACCACCACACGGCGAGCTATATGTGGATTGCAAAAGACACCGAAAAACATGGCTTTTATACCAGAATAAATTGTCATTTTAACATGCAGCAGACTAGCAGAGAATGCATTTAAGTGGCTATAGCTTACATATCGATCGAATACAACAACTGACAACAAAAGAAAATCACTGCAGGCACACGGATTACAAATTAAAACGTCTGGCAGTTCTATAGTTACGTACAGGACTTAAATTGTACTCCTAGCAAAGTCAGACAAATAATCACGCTCTGAGCTATCGTCTCTCGTCGTCATTATTCATTTCCACGTTGCGAATATGGGCTTCAGCTGGATCCGTCTGACAACCGGACAGGACTTGCGTTGCTATCTTCCACAGGACTTGTGTTGCTATCTTCTTGGAACCACGATGGCATCTTTGGGACGGGCAACTCTTTGTGGCCATGTAGCATCTCAACAACATCCGCCATGGTAGGGCGATCATCCCGATCACGCTGAGTGCACAACAGGCCAACCTCCACACACCTCTTCATCTCCGTCAGCTGAGATTCCTCTTCAAACAGTGACGGGTCAAACTCCTCCTCAATTCGTCCAGCTTCCCAGGCCTTCCAAGCCTGACAAATCAGATGTATATATAGGAATCATCATGTCATTATATATCCCTAGATTTTTTTTTTTTTTTGAGAGAACTTCGGGGGGGGGGGGTCAACAGACCTCCACAGGTGCAAGGGGGGGAACCCCAAGCTGGGGTAAGTATATCCCTAGATGATGAGTAGCTTAACCAACGGTACAGTAAATGAAACAACAACACAGCAATATATATAGCTGTCGCGTACGTGAAGATGCTTGCTGGCGTAATTCAAAATACTTACCCATCGACCAATATATCTGTTCTGTGCAAGTTCAGCCCATGGTGAATCCGGCAGACACCTCCGGATGCCAACAGTCGCAAGAAGGGTGGTCCCAAAAGAGAATACGTCGGTCTTCACTGAAAATATACCCTGTTCCATAGATTCTGGAGGTACATATCCCCTGAATGATTATTAAAAATACATCAAGTAAGGAGAAGGACAGGAATATACTAAAAAAAATCATGCATGTCATCATGTACGCACTCGTGGAAGCGTGTGTGATTGTGTATGGAATGGTGTCTTACAGTTTGCCTATTACATAGTAGGTTCTTTCAATCTCTTCAACATCATCCAACACTTCAGAGATATTAAAATCAGTAATGATAGGATTCATATCCGAATCTATGAGTATGTTGCTTGGTGCCACATCCATATGTAAAACTCGTTGTTCATGTACACTACTGGAAAGTCGAAATTCCCTGACGGTGCGATTACCGTCAGGGAAATAGGAAAACCGCCAGGGAAAAAGCAAAATTAATTTCCTTGACGGTGCACCGTTAGGGAATAACCGTCAGGGCTGGCTCGTCAGGGTAATTGCATTTTCCCTGACGGTTCACCGTCAAGGAAATAGAATTTTAATTTCTTGTCGGTGGAAAGCCGTCAAGGAAAATAGAAAACCATCAGGGAAAATGTTTTTTCTTGATGGTAGGAACCGTCAAAAAATGAGGACTACCGACAGGGAAAATATTTTCCTTGACGGTATAAAACCGTCAGGATATAAGCATCATTTACCTGACGGTCAGCTTATTACCTGACGGCCAGCATACCGTCAAAAAATAAACACTTCCTTGTCGGTGTTAATATATACCCTGTCGGGGTGAAACCGTCAGGGAAATGTCCCCCCACATGCAAAAAAAAAATCTTCTATACGATAAAAAACAAATATATTTAACATTATATACATAGAATCATGGAAAGATACCAACATAAATATAATACAGTCATGAATATAGATAGATAGTTAAGTCTATCATAAATCCATTACATACAAAGATGTTTGCATCAAGATAAGAAAATACATGAGATGTCAAAACTAAGTATAAGATGCAGAGGTCTTGTTTACAAAGAGGTCTTGCTTCAATATCTCATTGATTTCTGAAATGAACACATACAAGGAGAAAGAAAATAAATTATGTTGAATCACCAGTATAAGATAGTATCAAAAAGCTCCATTGAGATGTATATAATACTTACTTGGCATTGTACTCCTACACAAGGGGAGGAGGCATATTCCTAAAAAACTTAATCTGCAACAGCAAGGGGAGGAGGCACATATGCAGTGAGAACTAATGGTACACTGAACTTATAAAGATCGACATAAAGTGTTAACTGTGCAGACAGGCAAATTATGACTTGAGGTGAAGCAAAGTGCTAACTATGCAGGCAGCCAAATTATGACAGCATGGAAACACATGTACCTTGTGAATGGTTCTAGTGCAAAGGGGGGCACGAGCTGAAGTTTCTTCTCCCACGAATTAGAATGGGACCAGACTTCTGAAATGAAAAAGGCCAAAAAGTGAATAAAATGTATGTGATAAAATGTCAGTCCAAATTAAATACAGGACTCATCCAAGCAAGCACACACTCCATTGCAGATCAAGCAAATCTCGTTTCAGTAAAGCACAAGCAGTAGGAGAACGTGAGCAGCAATCAAATGTACACTTAAATTTCAATAGCTACAAAATGTACATCTCGGCACAATGTATAGTTTCTTGGGGGAAAAAAAGAACCTGCTGCAGATTTGCCTGTGCAATCCAAGCAAGAAACTTCTACAACTAATGGCCATGTACCAGGTATATATCACACATAATTCATTGGATAAACTCTAGAACTTTAATGGAGGAGCAGGAAATGGGAGAAAAAAGAGAGCGGACATCACCTTAGAGGGCACGAACATGACACGGTGGTTGAAGCACCAGGCAGCAAGCGCTCCGCATCGCCTCCTCCCCATCGAGAAGGTGATGAAGACGAAGCCACGGGACCTCTGCGTCTCCGGATCCAGGATGATCTGCACACCAAGAGAAGGTAAGTCAGAGAAAACCAGGGAACTGGGACGGACGGAGCGAAACTGACCTTGGACTCGATGGAGCTGGGAACTGGGACGGACGGAACCACGCCGCGCCGCTGGAGGGCTGGATCGATGGAGCTTCACCGCCGAAGGGACGGATCAACGGAGCCGCAGAAGAGCAGAAGGCCGGATCGAGGCCTCCGCGCCACCGGTCCTGCTCGAGGGAGCAGCGCTCGCCGGAAGTTGCTGCTGCTCGGGGGCCGGCCTTCTGCTCTTCTGCGGCTGCTGCTGTGAAGTGAGAGAAAGGGAAAGGAGAATGAAGCTAGGGTACTGGGGGCGGCCGGCCGGTGGGGACTTTTGTTCTTCCGAAACCCGCGCTGAGCCGTCCGATTCAAGTGACCTGAGATCGACGGCTGCCGGCGATCCGCCGGGCACATCGGGCCGCCGTGGGCCGCGGCCGTTGGTGCGCCGCGCTAGCTGCTAGAGCGAGCCACGGGCCGAAATGAATGCTGGGCCAAATGGTTTGCCTCGGGCCGGATGGTTGCAGGCCTTAAATATTTAATTAGTCTATTTATATTTTTATTTATTTGAATTTAAATGTTAAATTCTTATTATTGCGCAATATAAACCCACTCCGCCTATGTCGGAATGGCTTCAAATTTATCTGGCTTTCATATACCACCAAAATATGGTCCTCTACACAAAATCTTAGGTTTTTCTGATTAATCTTTGTATTATTATATTTTTCTTCGTGCCGCTTGAGACAAAATATGGTAAATTATAGATTGAAAACACTTGAATTCTTCACTGACCTCCATATATATATTTGTCTCCTAAGGCACAAGAGACCATTTGGAAAAGTTTGGTACCATTCTAGACCTTTCCAGGGTTGGACTCAGTTCAATGTATAATTACTTGGTGAAGTCGCACGAAAATTCAAATAAACTAAAAAAATACTAAACCAATTCTGAAAAATTCCAATCTTGGTGGTTACTTTAGATAGGGCATTTGCAATCCTAAGAAAAGTTTTGAGACCAATACGGCACTAGAATGCAAATGCACCACATAATTCCTAAGAACCTGTGTATTGTCGTGGTTTGATGGAAGGTTCGATATACCTTTATGAAGCATGTAGACTCCGCGTATGTCAGAATGATTTCAAAATTTTTTGGTATTTATACACACCCAAAATATGGTCCCACACAAAATTTTAGGTTTTTCTAATTAACATTTGTATTATTATATTTTTCTTTGTGTCGTGTGAGACAAAATAAGTTGAATTATAGATTGAAAACACTTGAATTCTTCATTGGCCTCCATATAGATTTGTCTCCTAAGGCACAAGAGACCATTTGACATAGTTTGGCACCGTTCTGGATCTTTTCTGGGGTGGACATAGTTCAACATATAGTTACTTGGTGAAGTCACACGGAAATTCAAAGAAACTAAAGAAAGTACCAAACCAATTCAGAAAAATCTCAAATTTGGTGGTTGCTTCACGCAGGGCATTTGCAAGCTTGAGAAAAAGTTTGAAACCATTACGATACTGGAATGCATATGAATCATAGAATCCCTAAAACTTAGTGAATCCTTTTCATCCCTCTAATTACCTTGACGGTTTATGCCATAACCGTCAAAAAAAATATGACACTGTCAAGGTAATTCTATTTACCCTGACGGTTTGTGCCATTTCCCTGACGGTTAGGTGCACCCACAAGTTAATTACGAATTACCCTGATGGTTATTTAATTTCCCTATGTGTTTTTCCTGAAACCGTCAAGTTAATTCATTTACCCTGACGGTAATTTAATTTTCCTGTGTGTTTTCCAAAAACCATCAAGGTAATTCTATTTACCCTGACGGTTTTTACAAAAACCGTCAAGGTAATTCGACACCGTCAGGGAATTTCGAGTTTCTAGTAGTGGTAGGTACTGTACTCCCTGGGCTACTCCCTCAATTATACGGAAGACCGAAGACCAATCAAGGTGGGAATGTCGGGACCCTGTCAGCAAATTACAAATGATGATACTATGGATAAGCAACTATATAATTAATGAATACCTCATCATTATATTCAACAGAGACAAGTACGAGAAATGTTAGCCTCGGAGAGAAATATATGTTTCAATATTTCAGTGTAAACATGCCATGTATGATCTCGTGTAAGCTTCCATTCGGCACATATTCTTCAACCCAAAAATTTCCCTCAATCATTTGGTCCTTTTTGCGTCTGAACAATTGCATGATTGAGGTAATCAAGACTTCATGGCGACACCCAACAAATTTCACTATATTTTTGTGCTGAAGCTTTGAAACGAGAGAAATAACAAGTGGACGCATCGGCAGAAGGTCACTATAATGCTTGATGGCGACAATGCTTCCATCTTTTAATACATCCTGTGGAATAAACACAGTAACAAAATGAACCTATATGCTAAATTCCTTAAGAGATGTACAACCTATATAGATGGTTTATTGCCCATAAGTTTTCTCTACTGCATATGTAGACGATTGAACATACATCTAGTACAATAAGTTGTTGGTTTAACTATCAATACATTGTTTAATGATTCTATGTATCCATGATCAGGCGTGAATATGATTTCTGTATACCATTACTATTACTTGTCGATACAAAACCGGTCAAAGCGACATGGTTTTCATATTATATACAACCATGTATATATTTTTTAGAAGGGCGATACAATCATGAATATAACAATATATATTTATATAATCTTATATATAGTGTAATGAATTTTTTACAATGCTTGGGGAGAATTTCGACGGCTCACAGTGATTGATCCGGTGGTTAGAAAGGCCGGAGACAACCGGAGAATTTCGACGGCTCACAGTGATTAATGTGCCAAATCGCCTCTCATTGCCTCAAAAGCTGAGGGCAATGTGATTCCAAATAAAAGAGTAGTATTGCAATTTCATAATTTTTTTTAAATCAAGGGTTTTAATCAAGGATTAAACGGTAACTCCATAATTTACCAAAATGATGTTTTGAGTAGTACAGTTAGGTTGTATGACTGAAGTACTATAGTTAGATAAATGTGTTCATACTCATTTAAATAAACGTCTTCTAGGGTTTCACTCCCCGCCGTCCATCTTTCCCAACATGACGCCGCCGCCGCCCAAGTTCGCCCTCGCCAGCTCATCCCCTGTCCACCACCCCCCTCCGCCCTCTGATGAAGTTCGTCCCACGCTAGCTCGCCCCCACTCCGGCGCTTGTGGGGCGAGGCCACCTTGGGCAACTGCCGCCACCGTCCCCGCCGGCGGCCACCCGTACCGCCGCGCTCGTGCCCGTAGTTGCTGCGGCCCACCACTACTGTACCGGGATTACCTCGAGGCCGGCCTCGGATTGGAGAAATGCGGTGACGTAGGTGACCACTGTGGCCTTCGCAACACTATGCTAGGCCGGCGGCGCCGTCGTGCAAGGTCGAGTGCCTAGGGCATGGGCATGGGCAGGGCGCGGCGCGGCGCTGTGCGGTACCGACCGCAGCGGCGCCGCGCGAGGTCGAGAGAGATGGAGGGCAGGGCGACAGCGGCAGCGGCTTTGACGAGGACGAACTCGAGAGGAAGGGGTTGGATTGGGGAGGGCTGCAGTGGGGTCAGGGTTCGCCTGCACAATGACCAACGTACCCTTTACAATGAAAATCAATATTGTGTGGAGGTAATTTCCCAACTAGAGAATGTATGCTATGAAAACCAGGCAAGCTGTGCAAACTTGCAAACTAATGATCAGGACCTCAGAATCCCCATCGGATGGCTACACAAAGAGGTGGGGCCTTTTTTACATTTTAACGCCCGCCAGCCCCATTTCTATTTTGCACAAACCCCCCTCTCAAGTCCGTACCCTTCCACCGAATCCCCTGAATCTGTTCCTCCACGCGACCGCGATGCTCCGTACCCTTCCACCAAGGCCTCCGCCGTCGCACGCGCCTCCTCCCTTCCGTCGCCCCCTTCCGGCCTCTGCACCGCGCCTCACCTCCTCCCTTTCCCTCACCGGCCACACAGGCCTACCCGAGGTCACGCTGCCGCTCTTGGTCCATGGTCCTCGCTGCAGCGGCCACGGTGGCCGCGACGCCTCCAACCTTCCTGCATGCGACGGCCATGGACAAGAGGTTTGCCGCGGCGCAGGTCCGACCTTCGCGTGCCGACGCCACTTCGTCTGCCACCACACAGCCTGGTCTGTGGGAGACAACCACAGTGAACCAAGATATATTTCAGGTTCCATCCATGTTCGTTCTACTAATGTCTCCTATGTGCTCGACAATATTCCTCTTTGGTGTGCTAATTCACTCCGTGCCCTTACATTTTCTGATGGTATGTCTGCTTATGTGCTTCATTTGAACAGCTTGCTCCGTGCTCTCGTCGTCTGCACCGGTGCGACTACTACTCCTATGATGCTGCGGGTTTGTGGATGGCACGGAGCAGGAGGTCACGCTGCTCGCCGCCAGCCGTGCAGATGTACCTCAATGACGCTGGGTGTTTTCGAACAGCCAAAGGATGGACAGACATTGCTATCTGTTTTCTTAGAAGATTCAGAAAGTACCATTTGTTCTAAAGCCAAAGGCTGTTGTGCAGAGGTGAAGAAGCTAGGTGAGGAATTCAGAATTCAGAAGATCTTAGTTGATGATCCTGCCAAATGAAGGGGCAGTGAGGATCGGGGCGGCGGCCATCGGGGCGGCGTTAGTCGGTTCCATCGTGGACGACGGGCGATGGTGAGGCCCGGGCAGCGTCCCAGCAGTTGAAGGGCCGGTGACCATCGGGGCGGCGGCGGTGGACTCGTTCATTTGGAAAAAAAAAAGCAATATGGAGATGGGGCTGGCGGGCGTTAAAATGAAAAAAGGCCCCACCTCTGTCTATAGCCATCCGATGGGGATACTGAGGTCCTGATCATTAATTTGCAAGTTTGCACAACTTATCTGATTTGCATAGGATACGTTCCCTTTGAACTAACTATTTTTCCAAGATTTATATATATACAACCATGAATATGATTGGCGTGCTTCTGGCCTAAGAATGAGGAAACACACAGAGGGCGCTCTATATGCAGGATGAGACAATAGAGAAGGCACGCGAGGCATTATGTTTTCACAGTCATAGCATCCGCACGGGGTCAGCGTCCTGTGAAGGGGCGTTTTGCAAATGTTCTGTGATACAAACATTCAAGAATCTGTATTGTACGTACCCTTATAGGTGATGAATTTTCATTTATACCACCATTTCATGTTGACTTGTCATCAAGGACATCACACTACTACATAATTGATTAACCTCAACGAAGGCTAGAACCCCTCCGTGACGGGCCTTTTTTTCCATTGCGGTAAATCTCACGATTTACCACAGCGGGCACTTTTTATTTACTGTGACCGGTATTTTTTCCCGCTGCAGTAAATCGATTTACCGCAGCGGGCAACTTAACATGCCCTCCACGGAAAATTACGGCCTAGCTCGGAGCCCATACGAGCCCATCTCTACTTCCCTATATAAAAAGGCGAAGCTAGGGTTTCACCCTTATCCCTCTCGGCTCTCTCTCTCTCTCTCTCCAGGCGCCGCAACTCCACCCCTCAGCGGCGCGCGACTACTTCCCTCCAGCGACGCGCACGACTACTCCCCTCCGCGATGCGCGCTACTTCTCCACTCCGTCGCCGCACCTCCTCCACTCTGTCTCTTCACTCTCTTCACTCCCTCAGCAGGTGGCTCCGCCTCCGGTGCCCTGCCTTCCTCCGCCGGCCGTGGTGGATAGCGCCCGACGGCGGCTGGCGACCCGCGGCGAAGTGCACAGGGCGGTCCACGGGGACGCACTCGGGGCGGCCTCGGCAAGGCACTCGCGCATCCTCTCCCCGGCGACGCACTCGGGGCGGTGGCAGCTCGCCCAGAGGCGCAGCGGCCTCGCAGTCGTGGCCTGGCCGTCGTGGCGCAGGTACGTTATCTGTTCGCCCCGCCTCCCTCTTTCTTCCTCTGATCCTCACTAGCCCCTCTCTTTGCAGTGACAAGAAGGTGCTCGATCTGGCGGATCCCGGCGGCCAGAGGACCACAGAGGTGGATCCTGATTGCTCTGATGAGGAGCTCGATCCGGCGGCGGTGGAGCACGGATCGAGGTCCTCCCGATGCGGATCGAACTATGGAGCGCGGATCGAGGACCTCCCGGCGCGGATCGAGCGGCCCCGAAATGGATCTGGCGAGGAGACCCTGACGGCAGGAGGAACTCCCGGCGGCGGCAGCCCGCCCTGGATGGGCTCGTCGGGCCCGTGATGGGCTCAACGGGCCTATCTAGGGTTTTCTTTCCTTTTTTTTGTTTTTTTGCAACCATTTACCACAGCGGGCGCCCGCTGCGGTAAACCAATTAACCGCAGCGGGCAATAGCGCCCGTTGCGGTCTGCTCGCGCTTTACCATGGCCTTTTGTTCTTGGCGGACGCCATTGCCCGCTATGCAAAATGGAAAGTGCCCACTGCGGTTAACTTATATGCAGTGGTGTCATGTGGGTTTAGGTCCCACAGGCTAACCAAATAGGCGAAAATGGACAACAAGATCAAAGAAGACACCAGTGTTTTCTAAATAATCGGTGGTGATAGGTCCATAAATTCCATTACAAATGTACAACAAGATATTCTGTAAGATTATCTTGTTTCACAGTTTTTTTTCTATCAAATATGTACCTATCACTACCGGAGAGAGCAAATTTGTCGAGTGCAATATAATTTGCCCAGTGCCGTGCAATATATCGGCACTCGGCAAAGGCTGTCTTTGCCGAGTGCCAGACCCCCAGGCACTCGACAATGACTTGTACTCGGCAATGCAGCATTTGCCTAGTGCCAAGCCTCGGCAAAAGCCGGCCCTCGGCAAACCTTAACTTTGCCGAGTGCCGCAGCCCTCGGCAAAGCCGGGCTCAGCAAACATGGACGGAGCTGACGGCGGCCACGTGCTGTCAAGCTTAGCCGAGTGGCTGATGTTTGGTACTCGGCAAAGATTTTTTTTTAGAAAAAATTCTTTGCTGAGTGCCCTGGCCCAAGCACTGGGCAAAGGCCTCCTTTGTCGTGCGCCAAGGCTGACACTCGCCATTTATTTTTGTTTTTTTGTCCCATTTTTTTTGTGAGACCTTACACAGTACTTACATATCCACTTTTAAATTTGGGGCAATTTTGACTTTTTTGATATATTTGATTAGTTTATTTTGTTTCATTGATTTTTTCTGAATATTTCAAATTTGAACTCCAGGTGCATAGAATAATAGAATTTAGTGATTTAAAAAATAATATGCATGGTATTTAGTGTATGTTTAGGTCGTATCTAGGAACTCTCATGAAATTTTGAGCATCTTGTTCATGGAACATGACGAGGAACTTGCGAGAAACATATTTTTAAATTTTATAAAATCCAAACGAAATCCGAAAATCATGAAACTTGTTGAGGTGTCATGTTATCACATTTGGAGGATGTGATAAAAAATTGAGAAGGTTTCAAGCAAGTTGTGACGTCGGATACCTAAAGCCCTGACATCTTGACACGTACCAAGGCAACAAGGCTCTTAAGAGCATCTCCGACAATTATGCAAACTTGGCTATGCATTTGTTGTAGTTTGCCAATTCTGAAAGTCAAATGGGGAGGAGAAAAAGGAGGCATCCCCAACAGTTATGCAAACTTGGCTTTGCATTTGGGAAAAGTGTGGACCCAGGTCGCGAAAACTAGAATGCATAACTGTTGGAGAGTCGATTCCGTGAAAACCAGAATGCATAACATTTGGGAAAGGAGGTACCCTACGTTTGACAAGTCGCCCGGGCCTATGCATATATGCCAAGCCGGCCATGGGATTTGCAAAGTTTTCCAAAATGCAAAACTAGAATGCATAACTGTTGGAGAGTTGATTTAGTGATTTTTTTGCAAAAACAAGAATGCAAATCATGTTTGCATAACTATTGGAGATGCTCTAAGGGTTGGGCTATTGTGCACTAGGTATTGCCACATGGTAGACTACCTATCCCAAATGATGAAGATTACAACTTCAACCTAAACACATATGTTGGAGAGTTCTATGAAGAGAATGGGCTACAAGGGAGGATGGAGATAGACTTAACCGAAGCGATCGGAATGGAAGTAGACAATGACAGGGTCAATGACGATGAAGTTGGGGATGAGGTGCAAAATGACAAAGACATAGAAATGCTTGAGCGATTATGTTTAGGCAATGACGATGAAGACAACATTGAACCTTCAGACAGTATTGCTTATTTGGACAATTTTGATAGTGATGACAAGACATATGATCCAGATAATCCTAATAATGAAGATTACTTTTAATGCATGTAATACTATGTTATTTTGTAATCATGTTTTATTTGTTGCTCTTTAATTGTAGGTGATTGAACAAAGATGGCGGGCAGCCGTGGGCCAAGGAACGTGTACTCGAGGTACCAAAGAGGGCGCCCTGCAGATGCTGTTGCAGGAGAGGGGTCATCGGGCGTGAGAAGGCAGAGGAGCAGGAGCAGCGGCAATGGCAGCGACACCAAGAGGGCCCGATCTCCACTGGCCACGCCGCGTGACGTGCTGGAGGAGAAGCGTCATGCCTCGGACTCCTCGAACGACGAGCAGATTCGGCAGATGGACGAGGGGGGAGACGAGGCACAGCAGGGCGATGAGGAGGGTGGTGGCGACAGTGTCTCTGCTGCGTGCCGTGTCTACTTGCGAGTTCCCTCAAAGCTCCCTACAACTTCTCTTCCTCACGTATGCCCAGCGATTCACCCTGACGGGGGAAAGTAAGTAAATTTAGATTTTATCATATCTACTTCATATAACCTGTTGAAAATCAAAAGGGAAACTAATAATGTTTGTTAATGACTTATGCATGAACTGGTTGGTTGTGTCGCCGGGTGACTCACGCATCCCCAACCACATTCTGGGTCTTGTGTGCGGGCAAAACTACCCCTGCATTGTCATGCACAATTGGAAGACGGAGCCGGCCTACTCATGGGACCACTACACCTCTGCCTTCGATGTGACTTATGGAAACAAAACGGAGCGAGTGAGGGTGGAGTTCTGGGTATGTCTCCCTCGCATAACTTTGATCAATACATCGCATTCATAGGACTTTTTTTTTGACATAATGAATTGATACATTATGTCTATCTGCAGACTTTTTTTCAAATGTGAAGAGGGATAAAAGGACAGGGCGGCGAAGGTGTTGGTAAAATCCAGCAGAATACGAATCACCGACATGCATCCCGAGGAGTGCCTTAGTGCCATCATAACCTACTACGGGTCAAAACTTGAAGAGAAGATCACCGAGATAGAGGCAAGACGGAGGACGATGACCCGGGAACAGTACCTTGAGGTAGATGAAGAAGATTAATATTGATTCATTTTGAGATAAGTAGGTTTAATTTGGTCTTCTTATATGTCAAATACTTGATGACATATATATTATTCCATGGTTGTACAACTCGTATGTTAACTATTGGGCGATGATCGTGGACAAGTGGTTCACGGAGGGTTATATCCAGGACCATGAAGCTGCCTGGGACTGGTGTATGGCAATGACAGGCCCCGCAAACCATCAAGGCAGCCGCAGCCTCGGTCAATACAAACAAGCATGGGTACGTGAAATCATTTTGCTATTCTGACGGTCAATTCTACATGTTTTTTCTAATCATCTTGTTGTCTTTCTTGCAGTTGACGACACATGGTGGTCAGCCTTTGTCCTCGTTCATGGCATATGGCCTGGTGAAAAAGGGTAAGGCGACGTCCAATGTCTCCTTCAGCCCGGATGACCCGTCCAAGGCATACAGGAACCCGAGCGTCCACACCCGCATCAATGACTACGCGTCGGAGGCAAGGTCGGTCCATGGGCCAAACTGGGATCCGAGCACCAACAACTTTGATGGGGAGATCGTCATGAGGTTGGGACAAGGAAAGAAGCATGGACGGTACTGGCTTGGCAATGGCATCCTCGACTAGAGATCTGTTCTCTCCCTCTCCCAGGTCCGAGCATAGAGCATGAGCGGAAGCCGGGCCATACGCCAACGATCATCCCCTTCACAGCAGCAGGTCGACGCACTCCAGGTTAGTCCTGTTTTACTCTTCATACTTTGATCTTTACATAACTTAGTTACCTTTTCATTAGTGAAACATTGGATTCAAATATTGCAGGCCGAGAACGAGAGGATGGCTTAGTAGCTGCAGGAGCTGGAGGCGAGGACGACGGCCGACCAAGAGAGATTAGCTCTCCACCTGGAGTCCGAGCAGGCCAAGCAGGAAAGGCTGGCCAAGCAGATGGCAGAGATTATGACGTTCCTACAAGCCATTGGGCAATCAAAAGGTGTAGCTGTGCCACCTAAGCTATTCGCTCCACCACCGCCTCCTATAGCTACTCCTACGAGTATGAAACCAAAATTCTTCAACTTGTGCTTTCATTGTATGACCCCTCTAACACATGCACTCTCGTGTCCTTTGTGCAGCCTTAGTCGGCAGGTTCGAATAATCTGTCTCATGCGCCTGTAGGTGACAGTCCAATTCCTTCACCAGGCACTCAATTTCCTCCTCACCTCCGAACGTTATTTGTGTTTCTATTTGTTTTTCACCTGTTGATGGGCTTGTCAGACTGTGATCGACTCTGGACTTGTTTCGATGAATATGTGACATATTGTGTCTGTGATGTGGTGTATGTGATATATTGTGTTCGAGATATGGTTGATGGGATATATTGTGTTTGTGATAAGATGGATGTTATATATATGTGGTATATTGTGTTTTTGATGTGATAGATGTGATATATATCTCATATATATTGTGTTTGCGAAGATGAAATAGAATAAAAAATGGACGGAAAGGGTAACGCACGGACGCGGAGCTGGGACGGGACCTAGCCCTGACGATGCCATCTCTATAGTCACCGGTGGCGCCGACCGCCTGCCCGGCGCCGGCGCCCCCGTCCCCTCCCCCAACCCCTCCTCCCACTCCTCCACCTCTCCTTCCCTTTCCACCCCCTACCTCGAAACCTCCGCGGACGCTGGACTGGGCCTGCAGCTTCCCGATCCGCCAGTGCTAGGCACTGCCGCCGCAGCCATGGCTGAGGTCGCCGCCCCCCTCATGGATACGGCCTCTCCCACCGCCGGCCTCGTAGGATCCGCAATGCCCAACACCATCTCGCCCTCACCCTCAACGCTGCCAAGCGCTCCCACGTCAACGGCCACCTCCTCCACGCCTCACTGCCTCAGCCGCGGACCCCCCCCCTGCACGCCTTCGGCGCAGCGGCTGCCCTGCAACAGGGCCTGGGGGTTGGGTCTGGCGCGATGGCTGCCTCATCTGGAATGCGCGAATACGAGTCCTTGATCACGATCGAGGACGTCTTGGATGGCGAGGATGAGGACGAGGACCCTGATGCTGCACGTCCGTGGCTGCAGCCGTGGCACATTGCCGGCGCTACTGATGTGTACGCCCCTGGCATCGATGCCTTCCTTGTCAACTTGTCTGCGCCCGCTCTGAGCCCATCGACTCTATCGCCCCATGCCTTTCCATCCGGGAGGCTATACAGAGGGGCACCCTAAGGCTCATCGCTGGGCAGACGACTTTCTCGATGACTCGGACGTGGAGATGGTGCAAACTTCTTCTGCCACCCGCTGCCTCAATACGGTTCTTCGTGAGCTGCTGCCGTTGCGGGCATCGGCACGACCTGCGACTTTGTCAGGGCATGGCGGTACGGTGGCAGGTCCGAAGGATGTTGGGCGGTGGTGGACAAGACGCGATTGACCACGCCCATAGTTGGTGCACGGTATACTCAGGCGCCGTGGATGGGTCTCCTCCCCCAACGCCGAGGGGTAGAGAGACATACTTCACCAACTGGAGATGCGGCTGGCTGCGGCCTCGACCACGCCACGGGGGCCTGCCAACGGTGGCCAGCCGGTGTGTCATCGGTCGCTGAGGCGCATCGCAGCCGATCTATTCGGCAAGTGACTCTATTGCCTCTCCTCCGCACATCGGGTGGCAACCTGAAAGCTACCCCAACGATGTCTGTGGTGCAAGGGGCTTGTTCATATTGCACGTGACTGCAAGCAGTCAAGGCATGTCGGCATTCGGAGCTCAAGCACTGCACAAGCCTTGGGTCGCTCTGCTAGGCCGTAGCCTCGGGTTCCCTATACGTCGAGCTCAGTCACACGAGGTTCGGTAGGCTCTGGCGAGGCCGTACCAAACGGGGATGGGCACCGCAACAAAGGACGGCAACACTGACGTCGACGCCCACGGCGGCGCCAGGGCGCCGCGTTCATCTGACCGAGGCCGACCTAGCAGCGACGGATAGCACCCAACGTTGACGCGTCGCGGACATTCGGCACGGGCAGCGCCTGGGCTCGGTGACTTATCCAGTGGGACAGGCATCGCCCACGACCCGTTGACATTGTCGCTCTGCCTGGGCATCATGCATTTTCGCGACATCATGGAGGGCCCGATGTTGGAGGAGTTCACAACCTCGATCACCACCCCTCGGTTCGCCATGAGGCCTTACTTTGAGCGTGTGGTGTCACCTTCCGTGGCCCTCCCGCTCCAGGACGAGGCCCCGACAATGGTGGCCGCCCTGTTGACGGACGAGATCCCATCGACAACGAACTCTTCCACGGTGAGGACCCCCCTTCCGCACCCCATCCAATGGGCAGGGGGCTCACCGATGGCAGCTGATCCACCCTGCTCGGAGCCGCCGGAGACCCCCTCTAGTGAGGTCAGTGACGACACCTTTCAGCGTCGCCTCGACTGCTTCATCAGCGAAGTGACAACTAAGAGAGACCCTCCTCTTATTCGTGAACCTCCAAAGCAGTCCCCCATTAATCCTAGACTGCCAAAGCGAAGCATGTGGTTGGCGGCTCAACCCCTCTCTTGAGTTCTTGCTTCCAAGTGCGGGGAGGTCTTGATCATGCAGCGTATGGGATACAGCTGGGCGAAGCTCCTTCCGCGGCAGCGATCGCGAAGTTTGAAAAGCTCCACGGCGGTGACATGACTGCAGGAGAGGCAGAGGCGCAGGATGTGATCGTCCCAGCTGCTCAGCCGCGAAGGCGAAGGCGCAAGGCCACCTCCTAGGTCGTGCCATAGTGTCAATGTTGGTTGTTTCTTTATGTAATATCAACCTAGAGATTCCTGTTAGGATGATCCAGCTACGGGTGTGTTAACCACCTGTGCTCTCGTAAGCGCGTTGTATGCTTGTCAAGCTTTTCTTAATACAAGGTCTTTTGCATATTCGAGAAAAAAAACTAGAAAAAAATAAAAATAATAAATTTTAGCCTCTTTGCCAAGTGCCCTGGCCCTGGCACTCAACAAAAAAATTAAAAACAAAATAATTTTTTTCTTTGCTGAGTGTCTACTCAGCGACACTTGGCAAAGAAGTTTTTTTTAAAAAATAAAAAAAATCTTTGACGAGTGCCCTGTATCCTGGCATTCGGCAAAGCAACCGGTCACGGTGCCAGTGCCGTGATGCCCACTTTTCTTTGTCGAGTATTGATATTGCACTCAGCAAAGGCTTGCCGAGTGCCTGATAAAAGGCACTCAGCAAAGAGCTCTTTGCCGGCCAATTTTTTGCCGTGTGCTCTTTGCCGAGTGCCGCACTCAGCAAAGACTTTGCCGGGTGCAAAACAGGCTTTACCGAGTGCCTCAGGCACTCAGCAAATCGCCTTATTCGAGTAGTGTATGCTTGCAACATTTTTGGTCATAATATACCATCAGAGGTACCATTTTTGCATGCTAATGGTCCATCACACCCACAGTTATTGTTACACTATTTTGGCAACCCTTGTGGCACACTCAAGTTAGCTATGTGCCTTCCATCTAGGTCTACTTCTACTCAAAACTAAAAGGTGATGCAAAGTGATAATTGTTGAACATAGTATGGTGAAAGGTACTCCCTTGGTTCTAAATTGTATGTTGTTCTGCCTTTTAGTATATGTTTCTACACATGATGTATATATCTAAGTACATAACAGAAGGTTGTATTTATTAGAAAATCTAGACTATCTTAATTACAAGTTGGAATGGAGGGAGTGTAACAAATGCTTAAACCAGGCACAAACTGATACACTAGGGTTCTCAAAGAAGTGTTTTATCATGCAATTCATCACACTCTAAATTATCCATAGCAAAATTATAAACTTGAAGTACCTTGTAGACTTCGGCAAAGCCACCACGGCCAATGCGGTTGCCATTTGAAAAGCCATTTGTGGCGGCCTTCAACTCAGACCACCTGAACTTTCTTATGGCTGATGTGCAAACAACATGATACAAAAAGTTTAGTATCTTGTTCATACAAATACGAACTTTGGACGGTTATTTTTCAAACGTAAGAAACGAGAAACATCAATTTAACCCTTCAAAATTACAGTGGTATACCAATAGCTAACCCTCCGAATGACTATGTCTGGACCTCAATTATATTACTATGAAGAAACATATAATATATACCTATACCCTATATCTACCAGATGTGATGTGCACTTGACACTTCAGTTTATTAATTAACAATTATCCTAATGATTAAAATACTCTAACAACAAATGCATGCATAAGAAAATTTTGTAAATATAGGATTCTATCGTAGTTGTTAGGCTTATTGTTCTTGGGGCTCTTGTGTTCACGGAAAGAGAAATAGAGAATGGAAGAAAAGAAGCATGACTGCATGAGGAGCCTAATTTGTCCCCATTTTAAAATAGTGGAAGACTCATATTAACAAAGAAATTGTATGGTGGACTTATAACTACACAAGCAAAGAGACTGGTATTAGATCCATTAGGGCACAAAATTTAATACCATATCATAGTAATTGTATGGATAAATAAAACCGACAATTGTTGGAACTTTTGCACTGGATAATTGTGGTTGAACTGGTTTTTTTATCACTTTGGCTGTGAATCTAATCTTTTTCAGTGAACCGAAATTGCCTAAGGGTTGGGTTTCAGTTTTTTCTGGTCCTGATTACTTTAGCCCTGGACACTATGCTGCAATAGAAAATCCACTACAGGGTGTGGTCTTACCAACAGCAACGGCCTCTTTTCCTGCTGATAAGTCGGTTAACACGTCATCCAATTCAGATCTGCCATGGGACCTAGAAAAGTATTAAATAATTATCATATAAGCAAAGCAAGGACAAATACTCGAGTAATTGACATGGGAACGAAGCCAAAGTGACCTATAATTTGGATAGTAGATATCTGACCTACTAGCATCCTCAGATGATTGACTACTATGTGATATCCCCACTGCTGCATCCTGAAATTTCAAATAGTTCGTTACCATATTGCGATGAAGCTTTTATATGGAGTATAATGAAATTGTGTCACAACTAGATTGAACAAAGAATATGATGATCCGTTAGTACCATTTTTTAATTTGTCAGGGTAGAAAACAATGGTACCTCTGGCTCCCGGGGTGGAGGAGGACAAGGAAGACCACCAGCCTGGATAGTAAGCAATGCAATAGTTGTGTGGGTGTTGATGGCGAAGGACGCCAGCATCACTTTGTTCAAGATATCTTCTTTCACCCGGCGAAGCTGCTTCGACAGATCCCCTGCCGTGAAGAGACGGCGGACGGTGCTCGTCTCCTGGCACGCCGTTACTAGCTCGTAGGCGTGCTGGAGGCTCTCCTCAAGATCCTCCAGGGCGCCGCTCATTGCAGGGCTGTCGTTCATCATCCCTGTCTGCTGCAACTGCGACAGGATTGCGCTGAATCTGAGCACGCGCTTTCTGATTTCATTGCACTCCTCCTGGTTATGGCGAACCGTATCCACAGCGTCCTTGATTCTGAGCCCGATCTTGACGATCTTCTCCACGGTAGCCACCGGATCGGCCATACATATCCCCTCCCAGTTCCTGGCACACAAGACAGTACAGATGCACCTGAATCCGAGAGCAAATTAAGATGGAGAAAAGCTTGTTGAACTTGTCAAATTTAGCATCATCTATGGGCATAGGATATATCCATTCTTCTTATCTATAGCTTCCTCCAAGCTGTCCACCAGTAGCTATCGAGCTCGGCGACTGCTCCTATGCTCTGCTCCGAGAGTTTAATACGCACTAGTTTTCCAAAGAAAATCGACAAATGAATTAGACAAAAGACTTTTGTCTCGCCGGTGGGCTCTTGCAGCCGTTTAGATGTCAAGTTCGTCGGATTTAGCTGGGCACAACCGCCGGCATTCGCCTCGGGTGGCTGGTGAGAGGAAAAGAAATGCAATAATACTCCTTGTCCACTAGGAAACCGTGTCCGGGTGGAAATCAAACCGTGTTGATTTAATAACATACTGCACAGTTGTATATGATGCAGGTCACAAATGTTTGTTTCGGTTCTGTCACTTTTCTCTGCAGGATTGTTACTTTATTTTATCCAGAGGAGCTAACAGTTGTAGCGGTGGAAGTGACAACAATGGAATTTATCCTGGAAGGTTCCTTGGACTACTGTTGAAGGAGATGGCTAAGTGGCAATCACCACCAATCATTTGGCAAAAATGGGACTCTAATGAAATTGTTTCACAGCTAGATCGGACACAATAGATGAATAGAATACCATCGTTTGGTACCATTTCTTGTCTGGGTGTATCTCTGGCTGCCCGGGTGGACGATGAGGAAGACCACCAGCCTTGATAGTAAGTAATACAATAGTAGTGTGGGTGTTGATCGCGAAGGACGCTAGCATCACTTTGCTCAAGATGTCATCTTTTACCCGGCGCAGCTGCTTCGACAGATCCCCTGCGGTGACGAGGCAGCGGATGGTGCTTGTCTCCTGGCACGCCATTCCTATAGCTCCAGGGCGTGCTGGAGGCTCTCCAGATCCTGGCACACAAGAGAGTACAAATCTATCCATGAGAAAATGTTTTTTAAAGATAATGCCATAATGGAAAAAATCCAGCAGCCTGTTCAAGCGAGAAGCATCAGTCTAGAAGTCCAGATCCAGATTTAAAACAAAGAGTACACGCACAGAGAAAGATAAACTCTTTATAGGTTGAAAACTGAAGTTTTTTTCCGTTTTGAAAACTGAAGTTCAAGACGACAACCTTTGTCAACTTGGGAAAAATAGCAAAGATCAGTTCTGGTTACCGAGCTCAGCAGCTGCTCCTCTGCTCCAGGACCTGGACTCTCTGGTTTGTGCTGGCCATAGTTCAAGAAGAAGGCTTTTCCCATTCATTTGCTGCAGACCACTTTCTGTGGGCAGCTCTAGTACAAAGGCATAATATTTTC
This sequence comes from Themeda triandra, assembly GCA_018135685.1. Taxonomy (NCBI): domain Eukaryota; kingdom Viridiplantae; phylum Streptophyta; class Magnoliopsida; order Poales; family Poaceae; genus Themeda; species Themeda triandra. The sequence continues at coordinate 26,838 of JAENPR010002421.1, forward strand.
TCAATTGTATAGACAATTTAAGCTCAGAAAAGAAAAGTGACAAAGTGAGGACTGACGTGCCTTTACAAAGAACAAAATTAAAAAATCTTGGCGACTACATGGTGTAATTAGCTTTTGTGTGCATATCATATCTTATTTGCGTCATCTGTCCTTAGGGCTTGTTGTCGACTAAATACCATTACAAAATGCAGATCCATATAATACATGTTTAATTGGAGATGACTAGTCAATTAACTAAAACTAGAGATGTACTCCGACAAACGTTATACATCCGAGAACATATAATTACCTCGCAGTTCGGGGCGACATTTCTAATCCCCGCCGTGACCTGCATGCCGTCCCCTTTCCAGGCCTCCTGGGTGCCCTCTCCAGTTCCTGTGCACCATCAGCCGCAAAAGAGCAGGGAGCCGCGGCCGTCGCCGTCTGTGGCGGTCACGGGGGAGTTCTTGCCGGCTAGGGCTCCGAGTTGCGGAGAAGTCCACGAGCTCGCCGCTCAGGCTCGTGTCGGGCCGAAGCGGCCCGTGCCGTCGACTACTACATGATCAGGTCCGGATTTGGCCTAATGCCACGGCTCAAGGCCTGGCCCAAATCCCCTCTTATCGTCGGCCCAGCAGCAAAGGCCTGCCTGAGCCGACTTCCCTTCTCAGGTTCCTCTTCTCGCTAATAAAACTGGAAACCCATACTCGTAGCATATCACTTGTCACTTGTCAGTATTGGACACCAGCTGACCTCTGCACAAAACCTTGATAGTTTAAATGGCTAGCCGCATCGAACAATGAAAATAGCAAATCAAAACAATCTCGCCACATAGGCAAAACTACTATCAAAACTGCAAGGCGTAAAAGTAAACGATTTTTACAAGTTGAGGGCGAGCTAAAAAAACTGATTTTAGAGGAAAATCGAACGGCCACCATAGTTGTCAGGTAAAAACAGCCAGCTACACAGAAGCTCTAAGCCAACCCAGTTCCAAGACGATTGAGTTCTCACTGTAAGGAAAAAGTCTACATTACCTCTTGGCGAAAGTCGGTTTTCCTTCTTCAACTCTAAAACTGAGTAAACAACCCCTGAACCTTTTAAACCATCCGTTGTGCCTCTCTGCCTAGTTATAAGCGCTTTTCAATGACAATTTTATCTTTTTCTTATTTATTTATTTATTTATTTATTTCAGCTTTACTTTTCAAAAACAATAGTAAAGTATAGAAAATAATCTTAAAATAAAAAAATCAATTTTATGGACTCCACATAAGTAGATCTATATTAATGAACATATAATATAGTATGGTTTAGTACATTTTTTGGTTGTAGCTTTAGATCTAAGCTTTTTCTATAACTAAATCATAGCTGCAGTTTGTATGGTCTAATTATGTTGAAATTTTATAGTGCGCTAATTATTATATGCTTCAATTGTAATAAAAGTTCATACTCATTGAATCATGTATTTACAGATTTATTTAGGTTATAACCTTAAGAACTACATCTTATATGGCACCATCTGAACTATGTCAGATTGACACCATCTTCTCTCCAGGTCCATCCATTTTTAACACTAAGGCCTCATTTGGTTGGGCTTCACTTGGTCACTTCAATAGCAAAGCCAACTTTTTTTTGCCTTTAGCTCCAAGAATGGGTGGAGCTGGCTTGGCAAAAAGGCTCCTTACGATAGACAGAAGAGATAAAAGACCGTAATACCCTTGACTTTATTGCTTATTCCTTTTCCCTGTTGATTCATGCGGTCTTCTTCCTCAATCCTCATTCGTTCATGTGAGCGCTCTTGCCAACCGGTCCTCATCCCCATGTTTCGCGCTTGGCGGCCAGCATGCTGACATGCCCTCACCCCCGTATCACATGCCATCATGGGATTGATGGACGTCCACGCGCCCCGCGTCGTGTACCCAACATTCGTCTACGCGACCCCTAGTGGCCATGCTCACTTGCACCCTCATGGCCTTGGTAGTCATCCACGCCTCGGACGGCCGTTTCCATGACCCCGACTTCTCGTGTGGCCACACGGGGCAAAACATGTCTCTGGTCTCTTCAAGTCCACGTGAATGGTGAAGCCACTATTTGTGGCTTCATTTCACACTCTGTGAGAGTAGGTTTTAAAGGGGCTTCACTTCAGGAGCCATTTCATTTTACCACTTTTGGCGGAAAGCAACTCCAAATGGCTTCGTAAGCCTGTGCGGAAGCTCTGCTAACTAGGGCCTAAGTGAATCAAGGTGCCTCTTTTTTCCTTCTGCTTCACATCACCTCTGCTAAGGACAATACTGTTGCTTTGCTCCTTGTTATTGCTAGGTTAAGATTGGGGTGTGAGGGTGGGGGTCCTGTGTAACATCCTAGATGTTAATGACAACTAAAACCTGTTTAAGAGTTTTGTTAAAACCTAATCATCGAGCATCTTGGCATAATTGCATTCATGTTTTAATATTGTCTTTGGTGTGATGCTTTGTTTTACATATGAAATGATGCTTGTGATTGCTAATGACCGATTAGTTAGTGTAGAAATTAAATCGAGTTCAAAATTCGTTTCAAAACCCCTGTTTTTCCCAAAACCCCGAATTACCCCTTTTTCGTAGTTCAAAATCCATTAGGAATTTTGATGTGCACCCAAAATATGAATTGTTCATCTTGACAAGAGCTACTATTTATGTTTACAAAGTTTTTCAAGTTTCCAAAAAGAATTTCAAATAAATTTGAAAATACGGTTTTCGGCGTTTGTTCCCCTTTGGTTTTTAAACTAGATTTCAAAAACTATTCAAATTTAGGGAAAGTTGTTTATAGAGAAAGTGTTGAGTTTGAGAAATTAAGCATTCCATGTTTTTGGAGATTTTCAAGTTCTTTTGAAAAATCAAAAGTAATTTCAGAAATTTGTTTCTAGGGTTTTGTCCCCTTTTCAAATTTGAATTCATATTTCAAAAACTATGCAGAATTTGAAAATGGTTGTTAAGAGAAAAATGTAGCTCATGAAAAGTTGTGCAATTGATCTTTTGGGAGATTTTTGTGTTCCTATGAAAAATCTGGAGAAAATAGAAGATTTTGCTGCTGGTTCTGGAATCACCGTAGCGCCGACGTCATCCCCTTTAATTCCCCCCTCTCGTTCCTCATCGTCGTCGTGTCCATGGCCGCGGAGGCCGGCTTGCCGGTGGTCGCCGGCCACGCGCCTCGCGCTAGAAGTGTCCCCGCCGCGTGTCGATGTCGTCTGTGCCGTGCCATAGTATAAGTTGCAGAGCCGTCGCCGTTTCCTTCTTCCTTTTCTCCCTCTGCTCAGCCACCGCCATGGCCGACCTTCGAGTCGCCGGCCAAATTAGTCACCACCGCGACATAAGCGCCCACTAGCTCGTGCCATCATCTCCGCCTCGTCTTTGTGCGTCCATCAAGCCTCTTCGCGCCGCCCCGCGCCGTCCAACGAGCTCGAGCGCCGCTTTCTTTCCCGTGGCCGGCAAGCCGGGCCGCCGAGCTCCGCCGCCGCCATACGTCGACTTCGTCGATTGTTTTTCAAATTCGTCGTCGCAGCCGTGTTCATCTTCGTGTCCGGCATCTCATGCTCCTCTTGGTTCTTGTTTTGGTGGACAGAATCTCCCAGAACGTTGACCGTGTCTCCAGAGCGTGCCCTGCCATTGTTGCCGCCGCCTCGGCTATCGACGAGCTCTATGCTCCGCCACCGTTGCGTCCTCATCGTCATGCGCGTCGCTCTCACGGTGAGCTCCCGCATGTGCCCGTGCTTTTGATTGTGTCCGAGTCGTGCTAGGGTTGCCAGCCGTCGTATGCCGCCGTCGGCGTGGTCATGCCAGTCGCCGCGCGCGAGAGTAGTGCCACTATGGTCATACGCTCGCCAAATTAGTTCGCGTATCGCGTCCGCTTAGTCGCCCGGTGCGATGCTCGCGTCGCCTTCGCCGGAGAAGCTCCGGTGACCTATGCAACCTCGCCGCCGCCCCGCCATGATGCTACGTTCGCCGGCGTTGATGCGCCGCCACGTCCGCCGCTGCATTAGCTAGCTCGGGAGTTCGTCTAGTCTCGTAGGCCGTGTAGAGCCCGGCCCGCATCGCCCGAAGCCCTCGCCGCCGGCGAGATCACCGCCGGCCAGCCGGGCCGGCGCTCCGCTACGAAACGCGGAGGGACAACTAGTCATGAATTAGGAGAAGGCCGGGTGTCTAGATGCAAAGACTTGAGACTCAGTGAATAGTGCCAGAAAGTATTTTGGACTAGTTTGTAATTTTGCAAAACGGCGGTACCTTTTCGCAAAATAGCCACGCCAGCCTTGGCCGCCGAGCCGGCCAGCCGCTCACGGGCCTGCTCACGCACGCGTGGCCGAGCCGGGCTGAACAGGCCGAGTTGGGCCGGTTTCGGCCCGGTGGGGTGTTTTTCTTTTAAAAATGTTTTATTATTTTTTTTGTCTTAATGAATAGTGTTGCTATTTGTTTATTTTGTATAGAATTATTGGTAGCTCCAAAAATTGTGAAAATTTTTGTGTGTGCTCTTTATGATGTCCTATACATAGGAAAAATATTAGATGCCTATTTTGGTTATGTTTTGCATGCTCAAAAATTAGCCTCTTTAATTGAAAAATGCTTCTTATTTTATTTTTAGTTATTTATCTATTATTCCAAAAATCATGAAAATTATTTTGTAGCCTTCTTGGGTCTGAGGAGTTTAAGTTTAATTTTTGGAATTGTTTTGACAAATTTTGTTTTATTATTTATTTTCGCTTATTTATTTAATTAGTTAGTCTCGTTAGATTGCGACGTTTTCGTGAAGGAAAGTTGTACTCAAGTTATCAATTTGTTCCTGCATTCTTCAAGCATCATGTTTATTATTTCATCATGTTAAATCATATCATGTTATCGAGTAGCTTTCGTTAACGGAGAGCTTAACGTTGTCCAAATCAGAGATCAAGGAAGAGCAGACTCAGGAGCCAGGAGTTGACCCAGAGCCAGAGATCGTCTACCCCGAGTATCAAGGCAAGCCCCGGATGCATTAAACCTTTACCTTGGTTTTATGAAGTTTTTATTTCTCAGCTTTGAGTTGTTGCATTAAAGGCTAGGAGTTGAGTGAAAACCCACCAAATGCGTTACCTGTCTTACTTCCGTATTCCTCATTACCTGTTTAAGGAAATGCGTAGAATTGCTTAGACCTGCTTATTTAGTTAAGCTTTTGTTATGTCAAGAATGAAAAAGATGAGAATGGCTTTTATTGTTGGAATCACGATGATAGTAATTAAATTGAGTCCGGACGGCTAACTTGCATTGGGAAAGGAGTCCCTCTGTAGTGTTTCCGTCTGTTGATGCTCTAAGGCCCGTCCGTTGGTGAACTGGTGATATCGAGACCCTAGAAAATCCACACACTGAGTGTTGTGGTTGATATATGGCTGTGGTTGTTGTCCCGGTATATCATGTGATCTGGTATGCAGCGGAGTTAGAGTCTCCGGTATATCGGTGATCTAGGTCCAGTGGGTATAAATGGATTCGAATCGCCGTGCTTCTCGGAGAAGAAGACTCGATCGGTGTTCATCATCGTAGTAACAACTTGATTAAAGAGAAGGTTTCAATTGGAGTTGTTTGATCAGCTTGAGCTTGTGCAAGAGAGCTGTTAAGTAAAAACTTGGTTTGCTAAAAGCTTTTCTGCAAAAATCTTGAATTCTTGCAAGCCTTACCTTGTCCCACTAGCCTGCATTCCTGAGTCTTCACCCCTCTTTTTCGTCGGGTTAGTCTTGTTGAGTACTTCCGTACTCGGGGTTTGTTGAACCCCGTTGCGAGGTTATAAGCGGTGTTTGAACCATGATTATGTCACTGGGCTCGACGTGATCTGGTTGCCCTCTCCCAACTCAGGTGCTCTACCTAAGTTGTCTTCTGTAGTTCTACTCTGCTTCCGCAATTAAAGTTAAGTTTGTAAAAGTTAATTTATTCATATTTTGTAAACTTTTAATGTTATCATTCTTCCGCACTCTGATGTTATATATTTTTGTAATAAATGTTGTAATGTTGTGGTTACTCCATTGTTGATCCCGGGTATGAGTTTAATTGTGGTTCAATCGGGGTTCGTTAAGGACACCCGGCAAAGCTTCATAAGTCGTGTGGAACACATGCATAGTAATCGAGGTGCGTTAAGACGAAGATTAGTGCGTGTGGGCCGCATTACTTAGGAGGTTCTGCCACATCTGGGGAGATCTGGGGTTTCCATGGCGTTTGAGGGTGGAGAAGTTGATTGAAGATGCTTTAATAATGAGTCGAGAGTTAAAGGGTAGTGTTGCATGGATGGTCGTCTCAGGAATCACAACCGGTGCGTGTTATACGCCGTGGACTGAGATAAGGCCACTAGATCATTTGTGAGGTCAATCGAGTCATTTTTTCTAAAAAAATATTATTTTAAAATGGTTTGTGTAGGAGTATGTGTGTTCACAGAGCTGAGTGCACATACATGCAAGACGTCTATGTCGTTCTCTGAAAAAAAAAAAAAAAGATGCCTGAACCAAAGTGGAACAAATGCATAGATAGGTGGCATAGACGACAAGTCGTGCTTTGACTAGTAGCATCGTAAAGTGGTCCAAACAGGAAACATATCTGACGGGGCCACCAAATTCCAAAATAGTGCCACACGGTTTTCAGTTTCGCGGACCCGACACGGCTTCCCTTCACATACTGATGCATTGAAAACTTGCTTTTCGTTTCCTTGCAAAAAAATAAATAAAAATAAATAAAAAAAATCGCCCAATAGTCTATACTAGCTGGCGCACTAGTGTTTTGTCGACCCATTTCATTTCAAACGAGTAAGGAAAATAACGCGTGCTTAGTAGCGAGTCATGCTCGAAGTCGTCGGAGCAGGAAAAAACCCATGAAATACTTGGTATACGAATCTTCTCCGTGTCCGCACCCCCTAGATCCCAAATACTCGCACCCACAGCTCAGCTGAAAGAGACCACAATTGTTTCTTCCGTGCAACTCGGCAACTCTCGGCCCACAGCCAAGCAGCAGCAACATAGCATTAACGCACGCATGCACGCATCCTCCAGTCCGTCGCTTCGACTCATCGCATTAACGTACTGTATGTATGCACGTATCCCCTCCCGCGGCCGCAGCCTTCTCTGTCGTTGGTCGCTCCGTCTTCGCGGCTCCTCCGATCACGGTCGCGGCTAGCTTCACGGACGCCTGGCTGTGGCTGGCTTCTCCGATCGGCGGCAAGCAGCAGCAGCAGGGTGCACCGCGCGCCACCGGCCGGCGGCCAGCTGCCCAGGAAAGCAGCAGGTAGCAGAACGTCACTACGCCTCTCTCCTTTTTTGTTCATCTTTATCTTTCCAGTAAGCAACTTCAAATGATTTTAGTTTTTAATTCCTGTCTTTTTTCTTGTTGACGCTAGGAAAAACATGGACAATCTTTTGTTAATGTGATTCACTTAGTATATTTTGGTAAATAGTAGGCACAAATATATTGTTACCACTACTTTATTGTTCATGTGCATCAATATTGCTTATTTTAAACTATCCATGGTAAACTTATGGCTATTGTGCTATTAAGTTGCATTACTGTTTTGTCTTTACACTACTACAGCAAGGCTCTATAGGGGCGGCTACTGTAGCACTGTAGGGCGGCGGCTACAGTAACCGCCCCTACGCCCCCGATCTTAAAGTGGGGAGCCTTTGTAGGGCGGCTCAACAGCCGCTACTGGTGGGTTCATCAGAAGGGCGGCGGGGTGATCCGCCCGCCCTGATGACATCCACTGTAAGGGCGGCTCAATCTAGAGCCGCCCCTACAGTTAATTTTCAGCAAAAAAAAATAAAATCCAAATCCAAATATAACCACAGTATATATATTATAATTCGAGTTCAAATTCAAATCTAACAACCACATTTATACATGTATTCATGCACAAACACACAAACACCATATAAAACATCATTAGAAGCCGTAATTCAAAAGTTTTACAAGTCCATTACATAATCATAAGAAATAAGCCATAATCCAAGAAGCTCAGTTACATCATTGACCAAAGGCACTTGGCACAGTAGTACAAGACAAACTAATACTAAAAGTAGCAGAATAATACTGCAAGGTTACAGGTGCCTATACATATTCAAAGCAACAAGGGCAATGGAATATACTATATGCCAATGACAGCAGCTATACGTTCATTGGTGCCCATACATGTTCAGAATGCTAATTTATTTCAGATAGTGACTCACTAACCTTGAGAATATTCTCTTAAGAAGTTCTTGGAACACCATGAGAAGACCTTGATTGCCTACAACAAAGCTGCATAAGTTAGAAGACTATTAGACAAGGCTCAAAGAAAGCACCAGGCTATTTCACTTGCCGGCTAACAAAGCATGTGACATATTAAACCAAGAGCTACAGTGAGAGCATGCTAGATAGAGAAGTTAGATTAAGCTTCAGCCTTGAAATGCATTATCAACTAGCAGGAGATAAAAGCTACTAAGTCATCTCACAGCCAAAAAGAATGAGCTGCAGCTTCTGACTGAATCAATAGCTACCTCACAACAATTTCAGTTCAGGAAAATAAACTAGCTATTGAATTCAGAGAGATTAACAAAGCTACAGATAAATGTTTATGGCAGTGAGAATGAACTGAGCTAAAAGCTAACATGAAGAGCTGAGCTGTTGTTGCTTACTGCATTGCCAAACAGTGAGATGATGAAAAACAACAAATGTGTAAATCTCCTCACCTTCTTACCACGATAGTCAAAGTGTTGATGCTGATCCAAAGGGTGAACAAAATAAAAAGATTGCAGTCTGAAATGAGAGGAGTAACACACTTGATCAAATAAAATTATCTAGTAGCAAACAAGCCAATTTGCGTAGAATGAAAGGGGCACTTAACAAATTAAATGAGATATTAGTGCAGATCACTGTTGTTGTTGCTGATCTGAAACTGAAAACAAGCCCAGCACCTTCGATGAACACAAGATTGTATAGGTATAGTAACCGAGCCTGACAAGCAGCAAGACATTATTTAGATAGTTCTTGTTGGACAATGCAGTGATCAGCATAGTGAAAATATTCTAAGGAGGCAATATCATTCATGTGAGGGCAAACAGAGAAACTACTTAGTAAACTATCACAGACCGCGGAAGGCATCACACGCACCTGCGGACATGCAGTTGACATCGAGCCCCAGTTCGTCCACCAGAAACCTACAGACCTCGAGATGGCCCTTCCACGCCGCGAGGAGGAGCACGCCCTGCCCCTTTTCGTCCTTGGCTTCGTGCAGGTTCACCTCGCTCGCCATGGCTACCCAAGAGAAATCGAAGAATCAGCAGCGAAAAATAAAATAAAATTGTATCTCTGCTGAAGAAATCGGGAACGAAATTGTATCTTCAGAATGCTTCTTGTGATATCAGTTAGGACTAATCACAGGCAGTGTTGTTGTCTCGACAGAAACTAGCTCTCCAGCGGGGCAGGTGAACTCACCAGGAAGGTGCACGTCAGTCCGGCAGCCAAGCATATCGCGAAACCATAGAGCCTCTGCACACAAGGGGTCAGCAAGACACGGTTAGCCACCAGGACCGCATTGCTGGAGCCGAGCGATTCTACCGCGACTTGCTCCGAAGTTCCGCGCCAGCAAGAAAAGGAGTCGCAAAGCGAGATCCGGCGCCAGATCTGCGCGGAGACACAGGGCGGGGGCTGGTGAGGGGATCCGTGCGTGCTTGCCTGTGTGGTGTTGAGGGTGCAGTGGCGGTTGATGTCGTCGAAGAAGGACTGCTCCTCGGGCGGCGGCAGCGCCGACTCCTCGTCCACCTCCATGCCCACCAGCATCTTGGCCCGCTCCAGCGCGCCCCGCATCGAGTCCATGGCGGCCTTGTGCTCCGTTCGTGTCCCCCTTTACCCCAGCGAAGGGAAGAGACCGCGCTGCGCCGGCGAGTGGCTGGGGTGGCTGGGGCCTGGGGAGCTCGGTGCCGATGCAGGGGGGGGAGTGGGGCGGCGGCTGGTGTGGGTGTAGTGGGGGGTAGGATTTAGGGTTTGATGCCATATATATATGGCCTGATTAGATAGGCCTGGTGGGCCGGCGTATGGGCCAGCGGGTTGGTTAGGCACGGGCATGATGTCATAATATTATATAGGCATTTAATATATAAAATATTTAATATATGATATATTAATATATATATCATTTAGTGTTTCATTTTGGATGGTTTGACCAATTTAAATATTTAACTTTAAAAAAAATGAAGTTTGACTTCAGTTTTTTGAAACCCTAAATGATTTCAAATGGAAATTTGATTATGAATACCATGTTTGTTAAAATTTCACAAATCACATCTTGCATTTCTAAAACTTGTGATTAGACTTTTCTGAAACTTTTCCAAAAGTAAAAGTGTCCTATTTATAAAAGGTAGATCTTGGTGAGCTCTAACACCCATGTATTCAAAAGTTTTTCATTTGAGGTCATTTAGTGCTTCGTTTGACCTAGGTTGACCAAGTCAAACATTCGTTTTTTTGGAAAATACGCGTTCACGAGACCCTAGATGGCCTGAGGTGCAAAAGTGATGAACAACAAGTTTTCTCTACTCATCAAGACACACATTTTTTCTAATGGTCACCTTTTCATCTGAGATTGTTTGGACCACTCAAACTTTGAAACTTCAGTTTTATACGGCTACACGCGGGTTTTCGACACCCTAAACGGGCCCACCTCGAAAAGTCATGAACATCAAGTTTGATCCACTCATCAAGACCAACAATTGATATATATATGTCATTTTTGCATTTGACAAAGCGTTACGAAAGTGTAGTTCTAAATCCACTCGTCCCGCATGAAGTTTCATTAAGTCTGTGTGGGATTCAAGAATTTGTGACTAGAGTTTACCAACACTTCCTCAAATGCAAAAATGGTCTATCTATGAAATATATATCTTGATGAGATAAAACTATCTTGTATTCAAAAGTTTTTCATTTGAGGTCATTTGGTACCTCGTTTGACTATGGTTGACCAAGTCTCGCCTTGAATTTTGAAACCCTGTGAGAAGAGTTTACTAAAACTTTTCCAAATGCAAAAGTATTCTATGTATGAAATATGTATCTTGATGAGATAAAACTATCTTGTATTCAAAAGTTTTTCATTTGAGGTCATTTGGTACCTCGTTTGACTAGGGTTGACCAAGTCTCGCCCTGGATTTTCAAACCCTGTGAGAAGAGTTTACTAAAACTTTTCCAAATGCAAAAGTGTTCTATGTATGAAATATGTATCTTGATGAGACAAAACTATCTTGTATTCAAAAGTTTTTCATTTGAGGTCATTTGGTACCTCGTTTGACTATGGTTGAGCAAGTCTCGCCTTGAATTTTGAAACCCTGTGAGAAGAGTTTACTAAAACTTTTCCAAATGTAAAAGTGTTCTATATATGAAATATGTATCTTGATTAGACAAAACTATCTTGTATTCAAAAGTTTTTAATTTGAGGTCATTTGGTGCCTCGTTTTAACTAATTTTGTGAAAAACCACTGTAGGGGCGGCTGGATCACCAGCCGCCCTTACAGTGGCCTGTAGTAAGGGCGGCTGGATCACCAGCCGCCCCTACAGTGCATTAGCAGGGGCGGCTGGTGATCTGGCCGCCAGCTTCCCCGCGCCAGCCACTGTAGGGGCGGCTGCATCACAAGCCGCCCCTACTAGAAAATGCCAAGCGCTCCTACAGTGAGTTTTTCACGTAGTGTTAGACCGCAAGCCGCACCCTCCACCATAATTCTCTAGGTCCGCCACTGGACGGAGGTGCGAGCTTATGGCGGCGGCACCGGTCACGAGGTGCACGTGGCACATAGGTGGGCCCCGCCTGTCCCAACATTGCTGCGTTTGGATTCTCTGCGTCAAGCCCAATGGTGTCCTCCGTGTTGGACAAAGTAGAGACGACCTCTGGCGGAGCATGCAGGTTGGTCAAAGCAAATTGACGCAATGGTCACTCTTGCGTGGTGACTCGTGAAGTGGTGACCACTAGAGTCCATGCATGCCAGCATCGTAGTCGCTACTCATAGTGATAGAATGTCTCTTTCATGACATAAGTAAAGTGACCTTTTTTTCTTTCATATATCAAAATCAAGCTCTTACCTTGCCTCCTTTCTTTTTTTTAAAAAAAAATTCTTTCCTCCCTTAAAATAACGATGCATATCATATTTGATTGTTTTTTGTTTTTTAAATAATGTACTTCGCTTTTTCCAATATAGCTAAATTTCTTGTTTTTCTTCTTCCGGAAAATCCATTTTCTAACATTTTGACTGCATTTTGTGAAAAATATAGGATCATTTATGTCTTGTAATATGTTTACTTTAAAACAATGTTTCATAGTTATTCTTACAATACACGTCACATACATAAATTTTTGTAAATAAACTATTTTTAAATTGAAAACAATTGAATTGAAAAATACGTTAACGTTCGTTTCAAAACAGACTACTGTACTGTACACATCATGTAGTATCAAGTAAAGACTGCTGTAGCACACATCAACTGCCCGTGGATCCGAGCTGCCAACCGTGTTTTCGAGATTCTTTATTTGACAAGAGTGTTTTCGAGCCAGGTCTCGCCCTGCACATGCTGTATGCAATTGTGCCCAATTGTGGTGTGGTGGGTCTGTGCCTCCGCGTCACTGGCCACATAGTGGTGCAACACGTGGCACATATACTCGCGCTAGAAGATGGACCTTGACCGGGAACGCTTCCACAGGGAAAAGTAGTGTTTTTTTTCTTTATTTAAATACGTAGTAACAAGGACAGAAAAGGTGTTTGGGGATGGACCCGTGGGTCTTTTTTTTATTATTATTACAACGAGTTTGCTTCGTAGGCCCTTTTTTTTCACAACATGCTTTGTAGGCTTTGAAGTCTGGACATAATTTATGAAGTTTGGTTAAAAAATTCTAAAGCAATCTTCAGCATAGTCTACTAGTACAAACTTAACTAGTATGCGGGTACAAAGTTGACTGCAAATACCCTTTTTTTTAAAATATCTACTCACATATCAAGTTTTAGGATTTTCTAAGAAAATGAACTAGATTTTTTTTTTTTTGCTGAATTTCTGTACCGTGGTCTGAAAGTTTGTCTGATCCGAGCAATTTTTCTAAGAAAAAAAGAAAGAGTCATTTTCTTCTGTTTCAGATTCCGAGACGGTTATCGGGTTCGGCTTCTCTGTCCAAACCGACCCGAACCGAGCAACGGAGCCCATACGTCCATTGGGCCGCGGCATGCCCAACAGCTTGGGAGTGACTAGCGAACGAACGTTCTATATATAGAACGGCCTAACTAGCCTCCGCACGGCCCACCACTCATCTAGGCCGGCAGCATGCTCATGGACGCGCGGGGACAGACCTTGCCTCCCTGCCACTCCTCCGCTACTAGCGTACATATGCATGTGTGTTTATACACTTTAAAAAATAAATATCTTATGAACCAAATGTCGTAATTAAAATTCGATTGCACCATCATGTTTCTCGTGACAAGATCTCCAAAACAAGATCCCACATGGGTATATTTTGACAACTTTTTTTAAAAAAATATTTTTCACATCTAGACGTACAGCTGAATAATTTTTGAAACAACCCAACACGCATGTTGAAACAATCCAGAGAATGTGTTGAAACAACGCAGAACACCTATTACAACACGTCAAAAATTGGCTGTTGAAACACCCTATGATGTTTGTTGAAACAACCTTAAGATATATGTTCAAACATCCCAGAAATACCTATTACTACAACCAAAAAATCATATGTTGAAAACACCTAGAAACCATATTGAAACACCCTGAAATATACGTTGAAACACGCTAGAGACATATATTGAAACAAACCAGAAACCTTATTTTTACGGAGAATCCATAAATATATGTTGAACAACCCAGAAACATATATTAAAACAACTGTAAACACTTGTGAAACCATGTTGAAACATCCAGAAACATACGTTGAAACATCCTAGAAACATATGTTAAAACAACCTAGAAAACATTGTATAAAACATATGTTGAACAACTCAGAAATATATATTGAAACAAACTGTAAACATGTGTTGAAACAACCTAGAAATACCTGTTGTGAAAAATTCACAAACCTATGTTGAAACTAAATCCATAAACGTACGATGAAACAACCAAAAATATATATTTGCACATTAAAACGTATTGTACATGCACTATAGCCCTAGAAAAATACTATCTATGCATTGTAGAGATTTTTCTTTTTATATTCAGCTGGCTTATATTTTAAAAAAGAAGAAAAAAAAAAGAAAAAAAAAAAGAAAAAAGAAAAAAAAAAAAACACGCCCGCGTGCATACGCACACACACTCTGCATGCACGGAAGGGCTGGTGCAGGGAGGCATGCAGCACACCCAAGTCCGGTGCGGGAAGGCATGCAGGCCACGAAAAGGTAAGTGCGGGAGGCCACGTCCGGATGCTGCCCCCGGCTGTTGGGCCGGGCCGATCGCGTGGTGGCGTTCTATAATTAGAACGTATAATGAATAGCATTACCGCAACAGCTTTGTCCAACAGCAGCCGGAATGCCCCTCTGCCGGCCTGTTTGGCACACCTGAGGCGGCGGCGCGAGACATCTATGCGACGGTGTCCACGGCGAGGAGGCAGCGTCCGTGGCTGCGGATCTACGTTGTGCGAGGCAGTCAGGCAGAGGAGTCTCTGCAGTCTGGATTCGGGCCAGCTAGCTCCGTCGAACGTCAGCGCCATGGCGAGCAGCGTAGTGCCTGTTTTGTTAGGTTATAGATCGAAATCGGAACCAGAAAACTGACAACGAATTTGCTAGTCCTTTTTTTGGGCAACAAAATGATCGGATCTTGATTTCTGAAAAAACAAAGTTTGTAAAAACAGAACAAACCGGTTAATCTTTATAGTTATTAAAGTTAATTTTGACTCTGTCCTCCCCTCCCTCCAAAAGTTCATGTACACTTGCTATGACTTTTATTCTCTCAAAAAAACTTGCTATGACTTTATAAAAGTTCAAATTAAGTTGATTTATTGTCGCCAATGCAAAAGATAGAAGAACGGGAACGGTACAGCATCAGAATCATACACTCTTTTTTTGTTATGATGGATTCACACTTTAACAGTCGTATAGTGCTAAAGTAAAATGATGTTGCAAGCTATGGGTCCTGTTGTCTATTCAACACCCAGTGATTTGTAGTAGTTCAACCAATCCGCCTTTTCTTGGTCACAATTGAAATCCCCAATGAAAAGCTACGCATGCGTGCTGCGTGTACAACACTACAAGACTGGTACTGTCTCTAGTGAAACTACACATGTTGCATCATACAGTGCCGTGACGTCACGATAAAACTGTTTTTGCATCCATACGTAGCAAATACGAAGCAGACTTGTAATAAATATTGATAGATATTATGAAGTTAACTAATTTCCAACAGGCATGTGAGGGCCAGCTTGGTGCACGCACAAACCATGCTAGATAGAATGCAACTTTAACATTGTGACAATAGAACATAGCAACAACACTGTCATGTTAGAACATAGCAACAAGTTACACTGTCATGTGATACGATAATTGACTGGGGTGGCGGGCTTCAGGAAGCCAAAAGGAAGTCACACATACTCACGTCATCAACAACAGTCCTGTCCTTGCTATTGTGGATCAGAGGCCTATTGACAATAATTTTTTGATACTTGTTACACTGTCACACATTAATTTGGCTCCCGTATAAAAAATCAGCTGTTGTAGTTTGTCATCATGTTACTAATTTCCATCACCCTCTTTAGTTACATCCAGTTGCAGCACCGTAACAACTTGTTTGATTCGCCAAGTACCTCAAGCCAATTGCACTACCATTGATATTGTTGGCATCAACTTTTTATATTTCTGTGGATCTTAAATCTCACATTCTGAAAATATGTCTAGGCTTTGTTCTTCTCCAATCTCTCAAAGATATCTTCATGTATAGTCCATCATGGGAGAAGATTTGTTTGGTTTACCTACGTCCCATGTTCCACTTAATTTATAGATGGCAATCCCTTGTTGCTGGTAAAAAAAAGTGTGACCCATCATGTATAAAAAAAGAAACACTATTGGTGCATTCATCCATATTGTGTGCTCGAATAAGATTGTGTGTAATAATAGCCCAAACATGGAAAAAGCACCAGTTCTATGTTCATCACAATTGTATATATTGCTTGAATAACAACAAAATTGGATATACAAGATATGGGAAAAAAGTTCAGATATATGAAATGAGTGTCAATTTTATAGATAATATGGATATCGTAACTGAAGCAGTACAAAGGAATGCTGATTATAGAGATAATAATAATATTATTATCAGTAACTTTTTTTTTGATGAATATTATCAGTAACTTTGGGCATCCATGTGCACAAAGAACAGACGTCTCCGGCGGACCATGCAGGTTGGTCAAAGCAGAAAAATGGTAAGAAATTGTGGACCAACACGTGGCGCATATACTCGCGCTGGAGGAGGACCTTGACCGGAGTCAGGAACTTGTTTAGTTGCCTCAAAAAGGCTAGAAATATGACTCTCTCTCCATCACATTAAATATTATGTCATATACATGGAGCATTAAATGTTGGTAAAATAAATAATTAATTACACAGATTAGTTGTACATCACGAGATGAATCTTTCGAGCTTAATTAAATCATGATTGGATAATTTTTGTCAAATACAAACGAAAGTACTATAGTTATTTTCAGGCAAGTTTCTAGCCATCTAAACAAGGCCTTAAATGACGGGACAGGAAAGGTGTTTGGGGCTGGACATGTTGGTCTTTTTCTATTTTTATTTACAACGACATTGCTTCGTAGCCTTTTTTTTTTTTTACAACATGCTTTGTAGGCTTTGAAGTATGGACATATAATATATGAACTTTGATTAGAAAATTCTAATGGCGCACGCTGGGTTCCCAAACCGGTGGCGTGAATGGATCTTCGCCATGCTGCGGACCGCACGCACAAGCACTAGAGTTCTCGTCAACGGACGCCCAGGGCAGTGGATCTGTCATGCGCGAGGACTACGACGTACAGGGGACCCTCTATCCCCGTTCTCGTTCGTTCTCGTCATGGAGGTGCTAAACGTGGTGATCGCGGAGGCCGACCGCGCGCACTCGACTGCGCACCCCATTGCCACCCGCGACGGCGAAGTGCAGAGCATCTGTTTACGCGGACAATCTAGTGCTCTTCCTCGCTCCGACGGCGAGGGACGTCACCTACATTCCGTGAACTGCTGCAGCTCTTCACCAGGGCGTCCGACCTGCAGACAAACGTTGACAATTGCACCATCTCTCCCATCCGGTGTGCTGAAGATGAACTTGCACCCGTGCTGCAAGCTTTCCCGTGCAAGATTGAGAATTTCCCAACCAAATACATGGGGTGCCGCTGTCCTTCACCAGACTTCCCCGTGACAAGGAACAGGCGTTGGTCGACGCCGTCGCAGCGCGCATCCCAACTTGGAAAGCAGGACTTCTCAACACAGCGGGACGAGCGACGCTGGCACAGACCACGCTGTTCGTCATTCCAGTACACCTATCCATTGCTCTCTCCCAGTGGGCAATCAACGCCATCGACGGGTTTAGGCGCGGCTTCCTCTAGGCTGGAACGGAGAAGACTTTGAGGGGCAAATGCAAGGTTACATGGCCAGTGGTGTTCGCCGCTCGAGCTTAGAGGGCTCGGCCTCCCCGACCTGCATGTCCTGGGAATGACACTGCACTTGCGCTGGGAATGGGCAATGCGCACCGACTCGAATGCCGTCTGGACAAGCCTGCCAACAAAGTCCGAGCGCCACATCGGCGACATGTTCGCCGCCTCCAATTCAGTGGTCAATGGATGGTAAGCAGGCACGTTACTGGACCGTTCTTTGGAGGCCGGAGGGGAGACTATGCCTGCTACCGCTCCGTGCCATCCAGGCTGAGACGGCATTCAGTCTACGACGCTCTCGCATGCAATCAGTGGGCCCGGGATGTTGTGGCTACGTCCACGGCAACCGTCATAGCCTAGTTCGTGCGGCTGTGGACCATGCTCGACGGAAATGGACGAGACACTCTAGCCCGTCCGCCTACCGCGCTTTCTTCTTGGGCAGAAAAACGTTGCGGGGTGCAAAAGAGCTCTGGAAGGCGTCCGCACCACCAAAGATAAAATTTTTCTTTTGGATCGCGCTCCATGGACGTCTTTGGACAGCGGAATGACGCAAACGGCACGACCTGCAGCAGGGGGACGACTGCGTGCTATGCCTGCAACGGCCTGAGCAGTCCCACCATCTAGTGCTCTCCTGTGTCTTCACGAGAGTAGTCTGGCACCGTATCCTGGCTAGAGCGGGGCTCAGCCACCTTACTCCATCTCCGGACGATCATCTCGACGACTGGTGGTTGGGCACTCGTGCTATGATACCGGTTCCGACGAGGCATTGACTCACTCGTTCTTCTTGTCTCATGGTTGGTGTGGAAGGAACGCAATAGAAGGACGTTCAAGGAGAGTACCAGTGCAGTGACTGTCGTCGTCCAACGCACATTGGAGGAGGCCAACAATTGGGTGGCATCGGGTTTCAGGGCTACACCCTACGTGCTACGAAAAATCTTTCTTTTATGAAGACATTCGCAAAATTCTGAAAAAATGCATACTATGCGGGTACAAAGTTGACTGCAAATACTTTTTTTAAATATCTACTCACATATCAAGTTTTAGGATTTTCTAAGAAAATGAACTAGTCTTTTTTTTTTGGCTGAATTTCTGTATCGTGGTCTGGAACTTTGTCTGATCCGAGCACTTTTTTCAAAGGAAAAAAAAAGAAAGAAACAGCCAAATAGACCTGAACTAGCTGAACTGTCATCTTTTTTTTTTTTTCAGATTCTGAGACGGTTATCGGGTTCGGCTTCTCTGTCCAAACCGACAAACCGAGCAACGGAGCCCATACGTCCATTGGGCCCATAGCCGAATGCCGCGAGCTGCCCAAGGGCCAGCCTATCCCCACTCTGCCGGCCTCTTTGCCAAACCTGGGGCGGCGGCGCGAGCGCGACGCTTCTATGCAACCGTGACCAAAGCAAGGCAACGTCCGTGGCTGCGAATATACGTGAGGCAGAGGCAGCGAGTCTCTTCAGTCTAGACTCTGCAGCGCAGCGCATGTTGCGTCCGACTCCGACGCAGCGGCCAGCGAGCTCCGTCGAACGTCAGCGCCATGGCGAGCAGCATGGTGCCAGCTGGTATGCCTGTTTTGTTATTATTATGTATACTAGCATCGTGCCCGTGCGTTGCTACGGGACAACTAAATTTTTGTCTAAAAACATATGGATCCCATGATATGATAATAATATTGCGGCATCTCAAGCTTACAAACCCTATTGTATAGAGATTTTCTTGATGCGGCTTAGACAATTTTATATCGATTGGAAGAAATCTCGATATTCATTTTCTTTTGTGCGCAAGAAACTCCCGAATATGTTTTACCATGTCTCCATACCATCCTATACACATGTTCAAGTATATATTTAAATCTAAGTACCTGTCACATGAGTAATATTACGTGTCTTGAAAAATCTCACAAAACCTTAAAACAAAGTATGTTATACTCATCGCATAAATACATGTGGCATTAGGTAACTACTTGCAACGACGCCACAACAATTCTAATTTAAACATGTGTTGTATTGTTAAAAAAAAAATCTTTGAACATGATGAGATTGTTATTCCACTCTTGCTGCCATCGCCTATTCAGAAAATGGGGAGGATGCTACCTTCCTGTTCAGATCGCACAAATGCAGTCATACAATACGTTTATGGTTGATGGATGGAATCAATCAATGAACTCAAGGGTAATAGTTAATTACATGATCATAAATTCAGAAAATGTATCACAAATAGTCAAATTGTACTATTGCTAATCTCAGAAAATTGCTACCAAAATTACTATGGAAACACAGAACATATGGTTCAGAAAACTATTCGTTAGATAACTAACCTTAGTTTATAAATGGATGGAGGAGTTTCAGAACGGTGGCTGATCCACTTTGGCTGTTGTTTGTCTTCACCGGCACAGCGGCCCACGGCCGCGTAGACGGCGAGGCCGCAGGGACGCCTAGTGCCGAGGCAGAGCGAGGAGCAACCGACAAGGACGACGACGACAGTGCACGGCTGCCGATCCGCCTCCGCCACGAAGATGCCACACGCCGAGACGTGATGCACGCCGGTGGGAATACGCGATGCTATGGTACGGCGCCGGAGAAGTTGTCTCACCAGCGGCGTGGCGGACGTCGCGGAGACGGTGGCGCTTCCTGCGGCGTCACTGGACCCCACGACGTGTCCGGTGGCGCAGGTTCCACCGTGGGCAGGGCGCCGGGCGGCGGCGGCGGCGGCGAGGGTGAGGCACGGTGGCTGCTGGGCTGGGAGCGCGGCACGGCCAGGCAGCGAGGTCGGTGCGACGCGGCGGCGCGGCGGCACGGAGATGAAGGAGTGAGAGCGGGGCAAGAAAGAGGCAGGAGCGATTTGGAAGGGAATTGAATTTTTGCCGCATGGAGGAGATGATTGGTGGGCTCGGCACGAAAGAGACGAGGAAGGGATAGGGGCGATTTGGAAGGAGCAGGGGCGGGATTGGTGGGCTGATTTTTGGAGCCTGATTGGAGGAAGGTCGCATGGGCTGAAATTTGGAGAGTGATTGGAGGAGAGTCTGGAGTGGAGAGGGGTCGCATGCGGCAGACGGGAAAGCCGTTTTTTTTTTTGCATGCGACAATCAATTCCCGTGGCTGATTGGATTGCACATTTCCTTTTGTTTCATGCGACGATAGGCAGACCGAATCAATTTTAGAGAGGGTAATTGTTTCGCATGGTCCGGTGTAGGCAGACGGAAAAAAATTACCACACCAAAAAGTGTCCATTCTTTGTGCCTTTTTTTTTTTGTGGGAGAATCGAAATCGGAACCAGAAAACTGGCACCGAATTTGTTAGTGTTTTTTTGGCAACAAAATGATCGGATCTTGATTCATGAAAACCGAAGTTTGTAAAAACAGAACAAACCGGTAATTCATATAGTTATTAAAGTTCATTCCTGTTTTTATCCAGAGTGGCATAAAGACTTTTAAAAGATTAAATTACGTTTATTTATTCTCGCCAATGCAAAAGATAGGGAACGCTAAGCATCAGAATCACACTCTTTTTTTTAGGATGGATTCACACTTTCACAGTCATATAGTGCTAAATTGTGCCGCCGCACCTCATCCCTCTCCTCTCCCCCACCTCGCCGTCACTAGGGTGCTCCGACGGGAGGCCCGTGCGTGACGTCTTCATGCGACGCGATCCTATGACGCATGTCAAGTGACGTTCATTGGTTCGTTCGTCCTTCATTAAGAGGATCCTTTAATTCGTGGACCACGGGGGTGGGTACCAATAGTGTATACAAATCATGTGTTGCCAATTTGCCATCCACCACATTGATACACATAAAAATATTTTTTACTTCCAAATCACTTTTCATCTTACATACAAGCCTATCCGTTGTCAAAATTGCCTCTCGTCGCCGGATGATTATCATAAGCGCAGTATATTCAATTTCTAAGTGAATTTATTTGTGATCTGAATTTACAGAGAATTGACCAACTATGAGCACCTCCAAGAATATTAGTAAAAATAAATAGCTAAACCTATTGTTTATCCAACCTCTAAAATAGAAAACCCTATAAAAAATAGAAAACTCCAATAATGTCTTTCTAATATGGCATGACTAGATGGCTAGCGATACATGCAAGTATATTTAGCATGAGATATTCCAGAAATAATCAAAATACCATATATAATAAGGATAGCACATCTCTTGGCCAGCAGAAGAGCTATCCATGTTGTGTAATCTATATTTGAGTATTTTGAGGGAAAAACGAGCTCAATAGCTACTATATATGGATTTCCGAAATAGCAAGCTTTCTATCCTGAATTTCTCACATAGTAGATATAGCTTGTATGTCCATCTACTATATGATACTTTGTTTTTGTTTTTAGGCGCAAATTAATTATCATTAACTATTGGTGTTGGGTTATTTGTTCCTTTCCAATATTTATAGGAAATATAGCAAAACCAGTTTCTTGGGTCCGTTTTTGAGATGCTCTTATTACACGCAGAATGAACGAAAACATAAATAAGAAAAATGTTACCAACATGTTGTTTTTTTTCGCGATCACGTCCGAACCCGTTTGGACGCGTATTTCATTAAGCAGAAAAAGAATCCACCCCATTACAGAAAGTAAACTACGGTAACCAAGGTTACCGCAGGACCTCACCCCTCCACTCACCGAAAACAAAGAGGATTACATTGTAACAAATTTGCTACTGGGCCGGTGAAATCACGGCGATCAAAGAAGCTCCTCGTCCAGCCCGTCTAGCTCAAGCTCGACCATGCTGAAGTCAATTCGGCCGCCCAGGAGGGTGTTGAGCACCTTCTTCTTACGCTCGGGCAGGTCCGCGCGAAGAAGTGCTCTGAACTTCGCCTTGACGTCCGCATCCGGGACGCTCTCCTCTACCGCGACGCCCATCTTCTTGAGGAGGATATTATGCGCCTGCCTTTCAGGATTAGGCGCCCGCGGCTTGGCCGCAAGCCTGGCGCTCCTCCTTATGACAGTCCCGGAAACCGGCGTCCGCGATCTCCGCAGGCACGGCTTTTTGAGCAGCGGCGTCTGCATGGGAAGACACATTGCCTCCTCGATCGCTTCGTGGATCGAAGAGGAGGCTGCCCCAAGCCCCAACGCCGGCGACGGTGCGGGCGGCCGCCCCGGTGAGGAAAGCGACGGCGGCAGAGCCACCGGTTCCACCTCCACCATACCGGACGACTCGTCCTGTTCAGCAGCATGTCCGGTCAACTCGACGTCGTCCCCCGCTGGAGACGGCGGAGACACCGTGCTAGGAATACTGTCGAACATGTCCACCGTCGGAACCAACTCCAACAAAGTCTGGCTCAACTCCACCTCCACCGACATGGGGTTGAAGTCCCGAACCTCCTCAGAGGGCACAGGCTCCAAGGCCTCCGCCTGCGCTTGCACTCCGCCTTCCTGCACAGAACTGCAAGAAGCGCCTCCATGCCGCGCGGCACCCAGAGACACCCCCAGACAGAAAGCGAGCGCAACCAGGACCGGAGGGAAAACGTCAGCGCCCCTCTGAACAAGGGAGACCCCACCTTGGGGCGTCCAAAGACCCCCGAGGCGGAGGCCGCGGAGGCAGAGGTAGGCAGCCGGTGTGCCGCGTCGACGAGGTCGATGGAGACACAACACTGTCCCCCCGGGCGGGTGGCCTTACCAACGAGGCTGAAGAGCGCCAGCACACTCTTGCCCGGTGGCCGGAACCCCCGCAGCGGAAACAGCTCGACGGCGAGCTACAGGTCGCCGCGACGTGGTCCCGTGCGAGGCAGTTGAAGCAGCGGCCGACTAGCTCCGGCGGCACAGGACCATGGCGCCTTGGTCCCCTCTTCTTCGAACTACGACGACGGGCACGCTTCCGAACCGTCCGGAAGCCCTCGGCGTCAACAGAGGGGTCATGACGAGGCTGCCGGGCTGCGGGAGTAGCCGCTCGCTGCCTGCCAATCCTCTGGCACACCGGCGCCGCCCGCTGCGAACCAAGACGATGGTGTGCGGGAACACGCGCCGCCTGCTGCGGACCAAGGCGACCGTGTGCCAGGGCACTCGTCGTCTGCCGCAGAACAAGGCGACGATGCACGGGCAAATGCGAAGGCGCCGAGCTGGACCGACGCCGCCGACGCCGGCGGCGGCGCAAGTCACACCCAGGCCCCTGCTGAGCAACCACTGCCGCCACGGCCACGGGCGGGGGCGAAGCCCGAATAGCCCTGCGAGCCGCATCCAGATACGATAGGCGTGCGTTCGCGCAGGGGGGCGCATCATCAGAGCCGCCCGCGTCCAGGTCCGCGTCCGCCCATCGCTGGGCCTTGGAACGCCCCACGGAGGTGCCCCCGGGATGAAAGGGGGTAGCGTGGGGCGATAGAGAACTCGCCGACGCCCGGGACGAATCGCGAGTCATCTGCTGCAGCTGGCTCGGCGACGGCGGAGGCGGCGGCCGTGCCCCCCGCACAGCAGCCGATTTAGGAGGCGCACACTCGCCCTCCTCCAACTCCACGTCGTCGTCGTCATCAGACACGTCCTCGACGAGGACGACGTCCTCCAGACCACCACCCGGAGACCCGGTGAAGCTGAGGGAAGCAGGGGCGCTCACAATGGCCGTCGCCGGGGCTGCTCCCGAGCCAGCGACGAAGCCCGCAGGGGACGGCACCACCGGCCCCACACGGCCTGCCTCAGTGGCCAAGTCCGGCGACACGGTGGCCGGCGACGCGAGACGCACCGGAGGCGGGACGGACGACGGCGGCGCCGGGGCGGCAGGGCCACAGTCCGCCAAGGGCGCCTCCTGGCCCACCGCGGCTGCGGCGCCCCGCAGCGGGAAGGACGGCGACGAGGACAAGCCCCGCCCGGCCAGAGCAGCCGCCACAGACGACGGGGGGGCAATGGAGGACGCCAACGCGATGGAGGAGTCCGCGGTTGAGGCAGCAGACGCGCCGGAGGTGGTCGAGCTGGTGGGCGCCGACGGGCCGCCGGCGGCACGGTCCGTCATCCCCGCAGCCGGCTCAAGGTGCCGGTCCTGCACGGCCACCAGGGCGCCGGGCGCGTCTCCCGGCGGGCTGGGCAGGGCAGCAGCCGCCGCCGGCGGCGCACAGCGCCGCGCGCGCGCAGCAGGTCGGGGAGGAGAGAAGACGAGGACGCGAGGCGGGCACAACCCATGGGAAGGTAGATCGAGCGATGCGGAGCCCGGATCCGCGGCTGGAAAGGAGGAGGGTGGGCTGAGAAGGGAGATCGGCGCCGGGGGTGGTCGGGCGCCGGCGCCATCGCCCGGGGGAGCGGACGGGTCGGGAGCCATCGAGCCGTTAACCAACGTGCATTAATTAAGCGTTACCAACATGTTGTAAACTTTTGGTACTGTTCATACGTATAGTACGAGGAAGACTTGACCAGCTAGCCAGCAAGCAGTCTCAATAATTGTTAGTAGTTGGAGCGAGTACAAGCTCCTTTATTTTTGCCGTTCCATGTGAGCTGAGCTATAGCTCCCCGGGCCGGGGAAGCTCATAGATCTAGGGACGACCGGAGACGAGGAGACGAGCAGCAAGTTGAGTCGTAGTTGCAGACGAAACCATGGCAGGTACGTTCTTCTATTCCTTGGTCGTCCTGATGCATGCGCGCGTTTTGTAGATCGTCTATGTGTGCGCCCGGCCGGGCCGTCGTAAGGCAGCAGCAGGAAGCAGGATGGTCGATCCGCTGGGCAGCGTGGAGAAGATCGTCAAGCTTGCGCTGTCGATCAAGCAGGCCCTGGAGACGGTTCGCAGGAACAAGGAGGAATGCCGTGGGATCGCAAAGCAAGTTGCCAGGATCAGTGCCATCCTTGGGTGCCTCCGGGAGACGGCGCCGGAGATGATGAACCAGCCGGCGATGGGCGGCGCCCTGGATGATCTGGCGGAGACCCTGCACCTCGCCCTCACGCTCGTCACGAGCTGCCAGGAGAGGAACGCCCTGAGCCATTTCTTCACGTCCCGGGACACGGCCAAGCAGCTGCGCCGGGTAAGGGAGGACATGTCCGACAAGATGATGACTGCTGTCCTCGCCAATACAGTTCAACTCACACTTATTTTACAAGAAGTAAAAAGCAGCCTTGATCAGCGCCTTCCGCCGCCCGTATTCGCTAGCTCCTTCACTAGCGCTATGGATACTGGTACTATAGTGCACATATGCGATATTAGTACTAATAGTACAGGTGACTGGTCGTCGTTGCCTCCCCCGGAGGTCGAATATCACTTTACGCGCTACCAACTGGACATCAATACGTAAGTAATTTAATTTCTTTGTTTTTATACTTATTACATTAATATAAGTCATCAACATGCATGTCGTGAATTAGTCCCATTCTCTATTTGTTTTAGTTTGGACAGATCCATAAACTATCGCTTGTGCATATTTCTCTGATTTATTTAAAATAAATTTTAGCTAATTTTGAGAAGATAAACTAGTTACTTTTTTGTTTTTATTTTTGAAAACATAAAACTATCTTAAACTGTAGATTGGTATCTAGTTACGTATAGTTGGATTTACCAAATATTTCTTGTTTAAAAGTAAGGTTAGGCAAATACATGTGGCTCAAAAAAGAGAGAAAAATGCAATTATAGAATACCAAACAACGTGCTTAGCAATTATAAGAATCCATTCGTCGACTTCGCTAAAATTACATTTGAAACGTTGGCTTCTCATTTTACATGACATACTCCAGCTCCGTCCCTAAATGACGGTCACCGTGAGAAGCGTCCACAAGTTTAACTCAATTTATAAAAAATACATACAATATTTAAATTATCAAATAAATTTGATAGAAAATTACATTCAAACATCTTTCTAATGATACTAATTATATACCATAAATACTTATTTTTTTAATATATAATTAGTCAAAGTTGTATTTCATGAAGTGAAGCGACAATCTTTTAGGGACGGAGGGAGTATGTTGTATTAAGTCTCATTTCTCATCTAAATACATGCACTTGTTCTAAAAGTGACCCTTTTACCCTTCGGTCATTTATAAGGTGATCTGCTTCGGTTACGATAAAAAAACGTTTTGCGTGGGCTGTCTGTCGCCGCTTGGCTGCCTGGCTGCCCAAGCTCATTATCACGCCCCTGTTCATCCATTCGGCAAACAAAGCCCGTACTAGGCTAGGCTAGATTCGCTGTGCACTCTATATATATCAACTTTGGACCGGATCTTATATGGAAATTTTGTTTTCAGCTCTGCTCCGCAGTCATTTAACTTGTGCCGGCTCCTTTTCACCTGCTTCCGTAAGTAACCTTTTCTTGATATGCTATGCATGAAATTGTTTCAATGGTAGCTTTTCTTATAATAAGGTAGAAAATCACGTGTTTCCATCACTTCAAATTAATCTCACCAGCCTAAGTTCGATCATGTTTGTAGAAAATAGCAATAGTATACCAAAGACCATATGAGATGCACTTTTATTATTATTATGTCATCTTTACTATCGACGATGTTAATACTCTCTTTTATAGTTTTGATGAAGCTTAATATGTGTTGATTTAGGGGCCATGTTCGGTTCGAACCGAATCGAGCTATGCAACCAATCTTGTCTGGAACATGTAGTTGTATTTTATACAGTACTAGCAAATATGCCGGTGTGTTGCAACAGGAGAGAAAAAAAACTAAGTACTCATGCAAAATAATAATATGAATGGTACATATCTACTTTTGGTTTATACTTTTATAATGTATTTTGTGATGATCGTGATATCCATATATAATTTAATGCTGACCATAAATAACAATTTCCTATTAACCATGTATGGAGTTAAAATACACATGGTACACTTTTTCTTCCATTACAAAGTACATAATTATTTAGATATATAAATATATCATAACTTTAATTTTTATACTACCCATATATTGATATGACTCAATGTCGATCTTTGTAACTCTTTTAGTGTATCATACCAACACCCTTAACTTTTTTGTCAATGTGTAAAGGGTGAATCAGTCCTCCAATGATTATAATAAGAGATCTCTCGATTTTTTTAACATTGCAGTTTTCATTGGGAATTATATAACTATATTTGTTCATATTTCATTAGATAATAATCTATCAATGATTTCAGTTCACAAAATAACTAATTGCACCATTGACGGATCTATATTTTAATAAAAGTTTTGTTTTTTCTCGATCATCGGCGAACCTATATATATGCAAAATATATAAAGGATGATTTAACATACCTAGAGACAAAGTATAACCTGACAAGATTTATAACATTCGTGAATAGATCATATTTTTATGAAGCTAACAAAACTGATTTGGTATTTTTCTGATTTATCTATGATTTTTTGGCAAATTTTACAAGTTCATTGTTTTTCTCTTGACATTTTTACATCAGGAACCCAGTCTATTTCACAAATCTATTAAAGTCCTCCACCTTGTATTTCTCTCTTGCGTCTTTACATCTAGAACCCTGTACTATTTTCTATTTGCTTTCCGGATCCAATGCCTCCTTCTAATATTAACGTCACCCTATACCGGACTGAACTCGGTTAACAGGAGCGGACAGAAATTGAGTGGACAAAAAAAGGGTGGAAATTTTGATGATTTATAGATAAGGTATAGATATAGATATAGATATAGAAACCATCACCAGGATTGGTCTTAACTGAACGGGCTCTTAACTAGCTAGGATAATTGAAAATCTATGATATCTTAGGACATGTGGCAGTCTAAACAGCTTGATAACCACCATCGAAATGACATTTAATGTGCTTTTGAAGGTGATCTTTCCGACTCGGTACTTTTCCTGCTCGGATGTCCTTGCCTGGACGAGGAGGCACTGCTTTCTCTATTTAGGACGGAGGAACCCCAGGCTTGCGATCACACTGCGCACACAGCAGAAACAACCGGTGCTAATGGCAAGTTTATACTGTGTGTTCTTGACAATTTTTCAGTTTCAGGTTTATAAATAAATAAAATTCTATAATAAATTTATAATTTAGTTGATATACATAGTGAACCCTTGGATGATGAGTTTAGTTATATAGGATACATATCCAAATTCTAACAAGACAGTGAATTTATTATTAAATACTTTTTCTCGTCCCAAAAACGACGGTTCTTGTACGTATGTCAAAGTCTCATGTTATCTTAAATTTGATCAAATTTATAGAAAAATAGTATTAAAATTTACTTTTTTGACTAGGTTTACCATCAAATGGATTACGTAATTCTAATACCTATTCAGTATCATAAATAGTTGTCGTTCTTTTCATAAATAGTTGTCGTTCTTTTTACCAATTTGATCAAATTTCAAATCGTTTGATTCATCAAAAGCAGGATTTGCATCTTTTTGGGACAAAGATAATAGAAGTAGTAAGGAATATATATAAAATATAAATTTGCTTCCCTTAGAGTAGGTACTTTTGCGCTAAGCTTCACATGTTTTCCTTTGAACATGCACACATAGAACCAATACCTTCTACCTAGACGCCCTTTTCAGATGCATTTGTATAGGATTTAATCTGTGTCTATGTCCATTATTCTTATAATATAGGTTTCACAAAGTTCAGCTTGTCAGAGTTGGAAACTGCTACGCATAATTTTTCGGAGGACAATCTCATTGGGCAAGGTTCCTTTGCTACTGTCTATAAGGTACTTCATACTCGTATCCATTAAAGTATGAATTCAACGTCGCTATGCTTGACAGTATTAAACCAGTCTAACTCCGATTGACAAATGCTTGCCTTTTCAACAATTACCGACTCCTTTTTTGTATCCATTCTTCTACTTTCTTTTGGTCTTTGTTATTTAGATTTTGGTAAATCATTGGGAGATCAAGGCATCAAACAGATATGAATAAGCTTCTTTGTTATTTTCCCTCACCAAATTAAAACAAAAAAATTCGCAAATATGGAAGTTAATCTTAAGTCTTGATACTTCTTCAAAACATTGCAAAGAAGTAGTTTCATATTTTCTTTGCTTGTTCAATATCATGATCTAAAAAGAACATGCATCATTTGAGTACTGCAAGGTAGGAGTCCCTTGAGTTTAATTTTTTTTTCAAATAAATATTCTAGGCTGAGAACTGTGGATAGGTGAAAATGTATGAAAATACAGATGCCATTTTCTCAAAAGTTACATCGACGTCCTCCTCCTTGGGATGGATCACCTTTCACATTCTACATCCTTCATGGAAGGATTTTTGTTGCTGTGGCCATAACATGTAGTTTCTGCCAACCAGAGCCGATCGTGGTACTATTATATTTCTTCCAAAATTAGTTGGGCATACAATCGAGTTCATTTTTTTAGATAAAGATGTATATGAGTTTACTACAAGTGAATCATCTTTTGCTTGTAACTGGGTCCATTCACTTTCCATCACTCAAGAATAAACAACTCTAATAGATGAGTGCTTGCTTCTGCACACTTCATAAGTTTGTGCTTCCCCACGCCAATTTCTGATTGAACTAAATCTCTAGTACTATAATCTTCAAACTTAATTTTACTCATTAGAAATGACAATTTTTTTAACACTGTAAACTGTACCCATGACGACTTCAACCTGATCTTCGTTCTTTTTCAGGGCGTTTTAAATGATGGACTTGTGGTTTCCATAAAGAAAATTCAGTATCCAGACAACCTTTCTACGTCGTATATAGTTTATAAACTCAGACATGTTTCAAAGCTTGAGCACAAAAATATAGTTCAGCTTCTCGGATATGGATATGCTGCAGATAACAGGGATTATGTGTTTTTGGTGGAAGAGAACATGCCATATGGAAGCATGGACAACATTATATATGGCATGTGTCCACTGTGACGTATTAGATCGATTGTGTTTCCCCTAAGAAAAATTATGGATACTGAACCAATGGTTTTTTATTTTCAACACGATTTTGCATTTTTCAGGGTCTCAACTTGATTGGTCCACTCGCCTCCGGCTAATTCAGGGGATAGCACATGGTCTACATTACCTACATGAGCAACGATTTGTTCATTTGGATTTAAAACCAAGTAACGTCCTGGTGGATTCTGATATAAATCCAAAGATAACTGATTTTGGTAGAGTTAGAATGCTGGACCAAGGTGATGCGGTATCTCATGACACCGACAACTTATTAGCAGGCACAATGTAAGTCTTCCATTCCAT